>CM076573.1:620553393-620748003 GCA_034641835.2 Pinus albicaulis
GATGAAGAGTTACTATGATCTGATTCAACCTCCTATGTCACCTTAAGGAAGAGAAACCGACACCATTCTATAACACAGACCTTCTATACATGCTACAGAACACCCAGGAGCCATCCCAACCTTCCACGAGGCTAGCCCCTGATCCAACTTGACCTTTTCAATCTTCAATCCTCCAGTCGCTCCCTTGACATGGGAAAGAGTTTGACTAGAAACCTCCAGTCACACACACATCATGGGTATGCATTCGACTGGGGACTTTTCCTAATAATTTTGAGGCTACAACCCCAATTTTTGTGTCACTTTTCCCATATCCCATGCCACTGACCAAAACACCATAACACTTTCATAATTGAAAGATAACAACAGAATAACGATGTAAAATAAAACCCTTGAATAATGACTTGAATAGACCCATACTAGCCATGATAGGCATTTCGTCAAACATGTTACAAATATGTAATCTACAGGTTTAAATAACATATCTAAGCATTGGGGTCTCATAATTATCTAAGAATTGCTAAGAAGAATTGTTTCCTCATCACATTAATTATGTTATCATATATTTGGTCATAGATACATTGTTCATTCATTTACCAATCAAAACATGATGAGAGATATACATCATCACTGACATAGAACACATTCATAACCAACATATAAACAACATGAATGACAAGAATAAAACAAACATATAAGACACATAATAAAAATAAGATGTACCCATCAATACAAGAGAAAAATAGCTCTTATTTCCATAAGAAAAATGCAGCCAAGTCTAGGAATTTCATGTTCCACCCGACGATAGACATGGCTAAGCCAAATATTTATTCAACCAATCATCCTCATGCCATATTCCAAGCATGAACGTGGGATCTCATAAAACAAATACATCAAAACCAAACTAGGGCTTCCATAGGCCAAACCACCTCAAACCTCAACCATTGATCCTACCTCATAGTCAAACATCACAAAAATCACTAGATTGGTATCCCCAAGCTCTCTAGGGCTCTAGAGCATTTGTTCCAACCAAGGCTCCATGACTAGTAACTCAACCCACAACTACTACTGGGCCCCAAAGCATCTTTCCAGCCAAGGCTCCAAGACTAGTAACTCAACCCACCAAGGGCTCCAGAGTGTTTTTCCAACCAAGGCTCCAAGACTAGTAACTCAACCCAAGTTGTAACAGGGCTCCAAAGAATTTTTCCAACCAAGGCTCTAGGAACTAATAACTCAACCTACAGCTAAAGGAAAATGAGAAACAACCATAAAAAAAGAAACAAAATGAAACCACAACACCATGGCTATCCAGGAAATGGAAAGGCTAGGAAAATCTACTGTCAATACAGGAAATCCTCCATGCCAATGACAGATCATGACCAAGAAACCACATGCATGTGTCATGCATGTGTCATGCATGCAAAAACTAGCGAGGAGATCATACATGCAACTCGGTAACTACAAAACAAATTGTTGTAGGTTTTGATCCCAATGTCCAATTATGCTTTCCTACTCTTCCTTTGCCTTCTTGCTTCAAATCTCTAAGTATTCCACACTCTCCAAGAGTTCTCCAAGAAAAAAATCGAAGTGTCCAAGAGTATGAGAGAGAGAGAAAAAAAAATGAGAGCTCCAAAACTGCACTGATCAAAAGCCATGAACTGATCCTCAGAATAATTTTTATTAATGAAGCCTCTATTTTCTTCATTCTCCATTATTTTTCAGTCATTTTACTCCTCACGTGTAACCTCTTACCTTTCACCTTCCCATTCTCCTACCAATAAATGCCACTTTTCATTTCCAAAGCCTTAGCCATTTCCTTTACCAATTTCCATATCTATAATAAACCATATGAATAGTCGCATTAGGATGTTTTTCCCAAAATTCACATTGGAATATGTGTCGCATCACCTTGGTTATTATTTTTCCTTTATTAACTTTTATTACATGGAATTTTCACTAGGGTTGTTACAGATAATTTTTCCCATATCCTTTGTCGACTACTAATAGGAAACACATATTCATCTAATAGACACTTCGACTTTGATATTCATATATTTGAATGACATATAGATGCAGATGTTGTATATAAATGGTAAAGTATGCTGGAAGGATATTTTTTGGTCCATGATTTTTTTGATATAGAGAAGATTACTTTTGCACTGCTTAAAGCCACCCCCCAGGTCAAGGACTGGTGGGAAGCTTACTAAAAGAAAAGGGCCACGGAGGAGTCTGTACTATTTTCAGTGGTACCCACTTGGAACTCTTTTAGGGATATTGTTAAGGAGCAATATCACCTTGTCGGAATCTACGAAGACAAATATATAAAATGGACCACACTACGACACAAAAGGGACAAATACGTGCCAGATTTCATGAATATATTTCATAATTTTCACACAAATTTTGGTATCAAGGATTTTGAGCATCATATGGTGCTAAAGTATGGTGGTTGTTTGCACAAATACATCCAAACAAAGATGGATTTCCTGGACATCTCCTCGCTTGGAAAATCATACCGATATTATACTTGAATCGAGAAAAATTTAAACAAAAGAAGCGATACTTTGGTTCTATGAATCCAAATAAGGGCAAGGGCACCCCCAAACCATAGAATAAATGATTAATCCAGGGTATAAAATCCCAAGACAAACCATCAAATATGTAAACAAATAATAGCAATGGGAAGACGAAGAAGGACACAGAAAAGTGGAGTGAGTTCCATAAGAGCCCCAGTCATAGCACAAGTGAGTGTCGCGCAAATCAGTCATTGGTGGCTGAGACAAAAGATTCAAATTAAAATGCAATTTTTTAATTTGAACCAGACCCCAAAAAGGGGAAACACATCATTGATGCAAAAACCAGTGCCACTGTTGCTACCACCAATATCCACCTCGATCAATCTAGGGCTTCGTGTTATTGATTAAATGACAATCACATGGCCTACAAATGATAGAATTCAATGAAATTTCATATTACCATCGATCGTGAAATATTGAAATTTGTTAAGTTCGTTGAATTTTGAAATGGATATGAAGTTCTATTTTCTCCATATGAATTCTGATGAGGTTGGAACCACTTTCAAATATCTAGATACAATTGATAGTAAAGGAAAGATAAATAAAATGCAAAAATTTACTTTAAGAGTTTAAATTTATGATTAGGGAGTATCTAATGAGTGTCCAACCCCTTGGGAGCACACTCCTTGGCACTAGGAGCGTCTTTGGGAGCACCATAGTCCCAAATTGGTAGGGAGCATGCCTAAAAGGTCTGGAGTGTGCTCATATATTTTGGAATCATGCTCCCACTCATAACATGGTTCTAGGGCTAAGAGTAAGGTGGGGGATGGTTCCTGCAATATTGGTTCATACCTTTTCTACATCATCCCACTTTCCAGTTGCAACATAAATATCTGACAACAGTGCATAATATTTGAAATTTGTAGGATGTAATTCAAAAAAGCATTCTACCATACATTCTCCTAGCTCAATGTTGTAGTGAATTATTATTTCACTAAGTAGAGACTCCCACACACTTGAATGAGGCTCCAATGGCATTTTCTTGATATAATTATAAATCTCATCTACATTCCCAGAATGATCAAGAAGGTCAAGAATGCATGCATGATGTTTGAAACTAGGTTAAAACAACTTCCAGGAGTGAGGCCATGGATTGTTTAAGGTCAAATAGGTTTGTGCATTCATGTAAGTGACAATCCTACTATGGGATTCATTAGCATTAGCTTCTAACATTTGGAGTGTGTGGGTTAATAGCATTAGCTTCACCTCAAAATTGGTTAAAATGACTTCCAAGAGTGAGGGCATGGATTGTTTAAGGTTGATTATGTTTGTGCATGCTTGTAAGTGACAAGCCTACTGTGAGAGTCATTGGATTTAGCTTCTGACATTTGGAGTGTGTGATTTATTATAATTAGCTTCTAAATCCACTTGGATATTGTGAGGTTTGTATTTTGACAACTTCAGCGACACCACACCATGAAATAGCCGATATGAAGATATATTTGAATGCATGTAATATGGATGTTAATATTGGAATAAAAATGTATGGTACATCACACTTGACACAACATCACACCATGAAAGAGAATTTTGTAGATATGGGTGGTACTATTTGAATAAAAATGTATGGTATATCACAATTGACATACAAATAGATAAAGAAATAAAGCATAATCCTCTTACAAATAATTTTTTATATATTAATAGGTGGGAACTACCTTTGTGGACACCTTCGTTAACATAAGGACCATGATATATTGCAAATTTTAAATTATCGCTAACTTGTCCTCCCAATCAATGTGGGATAGAAGATGAGTAAATTTTATAATTTTAGATGACATCATGTGTTCCCCATAATCAATGTGAGATAAAAGAGGAGGAGATTTTAGAGTTTTAGACAAATGAGGTGTTTCCCATTGTATTGACATTCACATAGGCCATGGAAGGAAGGGAAAGTTAAGCATATAAGCATAATCACCTGACCACTAAATCATGGGTGTATCTCATTATTATTATTATTATTATTTTATACATGGTTAAACATTGGACATACACCGGACATAAGAAAATATTGAGTAAGAAAGTATAATCACTCTCTAACGAAAACTCAAAATAAACATAATAATCATACAAATATTAAACTAATAACACCAATACTATAAATACTCTAAAATACTAAAAATTATAATATATTAAAATTATATATCATTAAAAATTAATTTTCATTTTTAAAAACTTTATAATTATTTTAAAATATAACAAAATAAATATATTAAAATGTTATTAATTATATTACTATTCACACATAAAATCACATATTCATCTACACATGCCATATAGGGAAAAAATGATAAATATAAAAGCATAATAATCCTCCAATAACAAATCAAGCCAATCCATATTATATTAATAAGGATAATACATTTATGGTCATTCAAAATCAATTAATTTTATTATATAACCTTTATCCTTTCTTTCTTATATATATATAGTAAGCTTGCCAATGTCCTTTTTTTTCAAAAATTTCAAAAATCCAAGTTACATATGCATGTATGGTTAGGTGGACTCAACTTTCCCATAAGGAAACCAAGTCTGTTGGCCACCTAACACCATGATAATCCATCCGAAAATTAAAAAACAATAAGTCTATCCAGTTTATAAATTATACAAACAATATGTATTCCAATGGATTCAATTTGATCATGCAATATACTAAAGAAAAATATTCAATCCTTCTGCAATTAATTCTGTAGAAATTAAACATGATCGCAAAATCACAAAAATTAAAGAAAGAAGCAAATCAAACCACAACACAGATATTTTTCCTGGGGAAAGATTGCTATTCAAAACCCCTCTATCTATATTGTACATTCACCAAGGAATCATGAAACAATTACAATGCACTCTTCTCACAAGAGTCTCCTACACTCTGCCTATCGTCTCACACTGATCCAGAAAAAATTGCAACACTTAGAAAATTCTCTGTCTGTATTTAGCCTACCTTTCTCACGCAACTCATGAGGAATGCAATCCCTATTCCTTAGGAATTTCAGCCTTTCTCAATTGCATAAGTATCATGGGAAATCATGTGATGTTTTAACTGCATTTGGGCAGTTTTCTAATAACACAACTGATAGTCAACTTCCCTTTAACCTTTGTCTCAACTAGGTCTCCACTGGAACTCACATGCATGTAGATATTAATAGTAAATCATCAGTTGCATGGTAGATCACTGCATGTGAATTAAATTTGATTTAATTCACTTGATCTCTCACTAGCGCAACAACCAATTACAACTAGTTAAACTAACTTTAACTCTCTTAACTGAGTTAATTGATTTCTCGTGCGTTAAATCCATGCACTTAACTGCAACTTGAACTCTAAAACACATAGAATCACTCTGCATTCCTCACCAACCACCCTCAACTCGAAAATCATGATCTAATTGAGTTTATCACACAGCTAACTATTACAAGAGATTATGAGATAAGATTACATTTTATTGTCCAATTTAAATAAGGGATAATTAAATTTGACACATTTCCAATTTATTAAATAAATTTAATTGCACACTAATTTAGCGCTAGGACCCATCACTACATGACATGTGGTCCCACACTAGTGTAGGTGTTGTCATGTTGTTTCTGGATGCCAATTTCATTGTTTCTTGTTGCAAACTTCAACAATCCCTCTCAACAAGAAAGGACTCAATCTATCCTGATCCAATTTCTTGGAATTTCCTTGCATGCACCTCTTGCATGCGGCATGCAATTCTTGCATGTGACATGCAACTATTGCATGTGACATGCAACTCTTGCATGCAACAACTCTCTAGTGTTATTTGCACATGCAACTTTTGCCTGCAACACTTCTGAAACTGAATAGCCTCCAAACAACTGAATCAGTATAATGCTTCTATCATCAGAGTCTTATGACTACTGCTAGCTACTACACATCTCTATTGGACTCCCTGTGCTGTTGACATCTGCATCCATGCAGTCTTCACTGTTTCTAACTCTGATCTACGCTCCATTATACTACAGATGTCTCTATGATTTCTATCCTCCTGGCATCTAACTACATCAATCTAACCAATCCTGCTACTATTGTAATGTGGGATCCTCATAGCCAGGTTTGATCCATGAGACGAACCATCTCTAGGATCCTGCCCAAATTTATTCTTGAGATTAATCTTGCACATTGCCCCACCTCACACTTGAAGGTATAGCTTCATGTAATCCCTCTGCCCATCTGGCTCAAAATTTCCCCCTCTTGGAGGTCTATTCTTGAGTGGTTTCTTCCACTCCATGATCCTCATGTTGTGGCTGCTCCACATCTTGAGGTTCATCCTTAGGAACCAAGAGTTCCTCATCTGCATGAAAATCAAGCTCCATCTCAATGGACAATCGCATGGCTTTCTCATACTTCCCCATGGTACATCCCTTGCATGTGTCTATCTGCGTAAAAGTACCCTTTGGAAGCTCCATAGAAATCTGTTGCATGACCTTCAAAGCTCCGTGGTGTATATGGCCCAATCTCTTGTACCATAACTCACCCTCATCTTGGCTCACCACTTTGTGTGATTTTCCCATCAATTTTACGTAGCCATATACATCAATTTTATAGATATTCTTCACACAAATCCAAATATTCTTGGTTTTTCATATGTCTGTGTGTCAAAGGAAAGTTTTTCCTTCACTAAAAACCACATCATAACCTCTATCCTCCAACATTGAAACTGAAACTAAATTCTTTTTCAAGCCTGGTACATGCATTACATATTTTAATAAGAAGGGTTTAGCTGATGTCTCTAGAAGGTAATTGTACCAATCCCAGTAGCGTTGTGCCTCCTGTCATCACCCATTTTGATATGCATCTGGAAGTCCTTCTCCTCCAAGCTACTAAAAATTTCTTTGTCTCCCGTCATGTGGAAATATGCACCATTATCCAAGTACCAAACTGATCCCATTGCACTTGACACCATGCATACAATGAGCGAGAATTCCAACTCAAAATTTGAGGCCAATGCCTCACCAAATGCATATCCTGAAGCCTTCTTGTTCTTCTTCTTTTGTGGAAAATTAGTGGCATAATTTCCATGCTCGTGACAGTGAAAACATTTCACTTTGGACATGTCACACTCTTTGCCTTCTTCGTTGGTCTCAGATTTGGAATAGGATTTCTTTCCCTTCCCTTCCTTTGCTTTACCAGCCAGGGCACAATTTTCTTCATCATCTTCCTTAGATGAAGATCCATCCCTGGTATTCTGCCTGAATTCTTCTAGAACCAAATCTGACCAAAGTCGTTCCCAATCTGGCAACTTCTCCTTTCCATTAACAGAGTCCTGATAACTATGCCAACTCTTAGGAAGGCCTAGAAGAGCTAGGCTCACCAAGTCATCATCCGTGACAGTAATTATAACGCTCCCAAGCTCATCTTAACATTAGAAAACTTGGTTAAATATTTTGGAATAGTGTCGTCTTTCTCCATTTTGATTTTCCTAAGCTTATCCTTTAGTGCCAATTTTCTATGATCACTGCTACGCTAAAACAGATCTGTCAAATCCTTCCACATTGCATATGGAGTCACTTTGCCATGGATACTTGAGACAATGTGCTCTCGTACTCCCTCTAGTAAGATCCTTCTCACCCTTGCAACCTTCTTTTTCCAAGCATCAAGATTTGCGGCATCTACTGCAGCGGTTTTGGGAATGTCATTATCAATGAATTCTTTCAACCCATTGTCCTCCAGTATTTCCTTCATCCTGTCTTTCCACACAATATAGTTAGAGCTTCCATCGAGTGCATACTCCAATATCAAGCCATTGAAATCTATTTCGATCCTGATCTGCCTGTCGCACCAAGAATAATTTTGAAAATTTGAATTCTATTCAGTCACAAAATCAACTTCTCCTCCACTATAGTGATTCCTTGTGCTCTGATACCATGTAGAAATTGTAAAAACAATATTTATTCCAATGGATTCAATCTTATCATGCAATATACTAAAGAAAAATATGGAATCCTTCTACAATTAATTCTGCGGAAATTAAACACAATCACACAATCACAACAAGTAAAGAAAGAATCAAATCAAACCTCAAAACATATATTTTTCCTGTGGAAATTTTGCGGCTCAAAACCCCTCTATCTATATTATATATTCACCAAGGAATCAAGAAACAATTACAATTCACTCTTCTCACAAGAGTCTCCTTCACTCTTCCTATCGTCTCACACTGATCCAGAAAAAATCGGGCCAACACTTAGCCAATTCTCAATATATCTTCAGCCTACCTTGCTCATGCAATTCATGAGGAATTGAATCCCTATTCCTTAGGAATTTCAGCCTTTCTCACCTGCGCAAGTATCATGGGAAATCCTTTGGTTTTTTAACTGCATCTGGTAATTTTGCTAATAACACAACTGATAGTCAACTTCCCTTTAACCTTTGTGTCAACTGGGTCTCCACTCGAACTGACATGCATGAAGCTATTAATAGTAAATCATCAGTTGCATGGAAGATCACTGCATGTGAATTAAATATGATTTAATTCACTCGATATCTCACTAGTGTAACAACCAGTTACAATTAGTTCAACTGGCTTTAACTCACTTAACTGAGTTAACTGATTTCTCATGCATTAAACTCATGCAATTAACTACAACTTGAACTCTAGAACATATATAATCACTCTACATGCCTCACAAACCACCCTCAACTTGAAATTCATGGGCTAACTAAGTTTATCACACTAAGTTAACTATTACAAGTGATTATGAGATAATATTACATTTTATTGTCAAATTTAATTAAGGGATAATTAAATTTGACACATTTCCAATTTATTAAATAAATTGAATTGCACACTAATTTATTGCTAGGACCCATCACTACATGACCTATGGTCCCACACTAGTGTAGGTGTTGTCATGTTGTTTCTGGATGTCAGTTTCACTATTTCTTGTTTCAAACTTCAACATCCAGCCATGCCAAATAATTTTGATTGTCTTTAAATTTTTTACACTCTAGATACCTGAAAACATAACTAAAAACATACTGAGATTTAAATTTTTCCTGCATACAGCAAAGGACAAGCTAAGGAAACAGCCAAAAAGCTAGTCATCATCATCAGAAAACTCCACCAGAGTCGGTTCCTTAGCACTAGAACCTAGAACTCAATCTGTGGAATGCATGGAATATGCTTCTAAATACGGCGCAGCCTTCCATTCTGCTTCTACAATTGGAATTGTATTTTTTTTAACTCCTTGCTGTAGTCTGGAAACCCTGAGTTGTCGCAGCCACGCCTGCCAAAATATGCTCCAAGGCTTTAGCCAAAATGCTTTTCATTGAGCAGTACAAAAACAAGGTTTGTTTAAACTGCATGGTTCTACCTCGGGTGTGCCCTGGATCAGGCACCAAGATGTGCCAATCTTCCACATCAATGCCCATCATGCCTGCCTATTTGTTCATATCATCTTCCCATTTTTCAATTAACTGGCGAACCTCATCGGAGGTTTCCTCATCATACATTGTAGCCACATCGTTGATGATTCTTGAGAACGGTTTGCGATCCCGAGCTCTGCCCTGATATGAGTTGGGTTGGCTAGTCATCGAAGGCCCCATAAACTGTTTCCCTCAACCCCTTGATCTTGGGCATACTTTTCCTTTTCCAGAGGCCAAGTGCACCATCCTCCAATACCTACAATTACCTAGAGAAACTAACAACAAACCTTTAACTAACACTGATGGTAGCCAAAACCCAGAAGCGCCTGAATTTCAGGGGATCCTACCAAACCGAAAACCTACTAGAGGACATAAGTGAGAAGCCAAAGATTGCAAAAAAAAAAAACTGGAGAATCGCCCATTTCCTCATCTAATTCATACTTTCGGTACATATATAAAACCACAGATACATTGTCCCCATAAAACCATCAAGATACCCCATCCTCCCAAGGAGTCGAAGGGCATTCTTACAGACTGACTCAGCCTCATGGCATAGCCCTGAGACTGCGACTAGAGCACTGACCCACAAACACAAAAGAATGCCTGATATATATATATATATATATATATATATATATATATATATATATATATATATATATATATACACCTTAATTTAAATAAAATTTTTAATTTTTAAATATATTAAAATTTATATATTATTATAAATGGTATAAATATATTAATATTTTTATATCATCACAAATTATTATTTTTTTTCATATTTAATTTAATAAAAAATTTAAACTTAAATATAATCTTTAACATACATAAAATAAATATACGAATGAGATAATATAAATTTTACCTTTTTAAAATAATTTTAGTATATGTTATATTTTTCATTACAATTTTAAATGATATAAAATATTTTCTCAAAGCTCTCATAGGCTAATTGTATGCAAAATAAATTTATAATCATATTTACGCCAAAGGCGTCTTCTTTATGAGATTGGATGAGAAAACACTCTTCATCTCACCCAATCATAAAGCTTTCTCATCGCCCTTCTAATGAATTATATTTTGACATGTGTAAAAAAAAAAATTAACTTTTTTAACTCGAAGGAAATTTTACCACAAAACTGGAATTTGAAGTATTATCATTGAGATTTGAAGTATTATCATTTATGGCTTTTACGAGTATTTGGACTGCGCCACCTAGGGAGAGGAGAATAATTGATTGTACTGATTCTTTTCTAACGAACACTACCTCAACTATTAAACACATCTCTTACTGAACTGTTTCCAACGCCGAAAGAACGTAACAAAATTGAAACTGGAAGCAAAGCTCCACCTGAAATTCCGCAAGAAAAGATGAAAGAATGAGAAAACCTTGTCCTGAAAGTAAATCCAAAAGCCGAGTCAAGGATTGATACCTTGGAAAAACAAGAGTGCATGAAATTTATTGTACACTGGCAGGCTACTCTACATTACCAAGCTTAGGAACTAGAAATTCGATGTGCAAAGGCCAAAAAGTCAAGGGTTCAAAACCGGTGGAAGAAATTGGAGTCCTGTGCAAATGGAATAACCAAATGGACACGTCATGTACTATAGCTTCTTAAAGCATGCATAATGTGCATCATGATGATGGGGTCAACGTACACAGTGAGAGATTGATATGGAAGAGGAGGACCTCGTTACCACAAGATTCCCTCCAACAATTTTACTGTCATGACCATCATTTCATGCGTGGCATGTGACTGCATCATCATTAATGCAATGCATATGACAGTTTCTTTCAGCGCCATTACATAGTTTACCTGATCTGAAAATCAAAGTATTTGTAAATGATGTAAATGTTGTGCAAAGTATCCATTTCCATTTAATTAAATGCGTGCAAAATTCTCCATGTCTTTAAAGTTAAACAAAGTTGTATTTGGTAACTGTTTCTGAGTTTATGTGTGAGGTAATGTTAATTAATTTTACTATTTAACATATCATATCAGCAATACACATCAGAATAACTTCAACATAACATAACTCAGATATTTTGTGAGAAGTTCACCCCTTCTGGGCTACGTCTGTTGGACCAATCCTTCCAAATTGGCTTGTCCTCTTGTATTAAAATGCTCCAAAATGCTAATACAATTTTAAAAGTTTCTCAATAGGCAAATCTAACTGTAAATACAAATTCATAAGACATGAAAATGCTAAAAATGCCTTTCCATATACACTAAACAGTGAAAAATTACTAACTATAGTGCCTTCTTCAGCAAGGCCCTCATGGCTCTTTGAACTCCTCTAAAGCTTTTCGGGCTGTAGAAGTCCTCAAACAGTTTTGAAACCTCTTCCATTAGGTTCATAAGGTGGAAAATAGTCAAAAATTCTTTTTGGTTCACCTCAAACAGTGAGGTACAACTCAATACAACTCCATTTCCCCAATGGCCCTGATGGCCCTCCAAACTTCCCTGAATCTTTTCAGGCTTTGAAAGTCTTCAAAAAGTTCTGAAACCTCTTCCATTAAGTTTAGAAGGTGGAAAATATCTGAAATTTTTTTTTGTTTCACCTCAAATAGTGAGGTACAACTCAATACAAATCCATTTCCCCAATGGCCCTAATGGCTCTCCAAGCTTCCCTGAAGAAAAAATGGTTGTATAACACCTCTATTGCCTCTGGAACCTATCCCAAACACTCCAGAATGCTCATAATACCCAAAATTGACCAAACGTTCATCCAAATTGGCCCAATATTGAAGAAGTTATGACAAAAACAACATTTTTCCCAATGTCAAGTGAAAAACCCCACTGAATGTGGGATAACTGCAGATAAGCTCGACAATTTTGGCAAATTTCCTGAAATGGTGGACTGCACCCCCAACCTGACAGAATCTGAAACCGCTGGCAATAAATGTTGGGTGGGTCATGTGACCACTCGCATAGACCGCCGCATAAAACGCTAGCATAACCTCTGTGTATTAAATGTTTAAAGTGGTCACATTTAAAATTAATGGCTAACAGTTAGTCGTTGCCAATTTTATTTCGGGGTTAAAGGCCTTAAGGCCAGGGTTATGGGCGCAGGATCATATGATCGGGGCTAGCCCTTAACTCTTCTACCGAGATCATAAACCAAGTATAAAGTTATGTTTTAATGCTCATGGGTTAAGAAATGAATTGTAGCCGAGTTGGTTGAAGTGTTTTGTTAGCTGGCGGGAGGTCCGGTGTTCAAACCTGCAGACTCACAAAAATTTTACATGTCAATTGTTCCACGGCCTGGGGGCCACGTGGTGGCCTCCAGGCCTACCACTTGTCAACTTGTCATTGAATAGAAAGATGCCACTTGTCCAAAGAAGATTGGCCCGAATGGAATATTTTAAGGAATATTCCTTGGAATATTCTTTTTTTAATTTTTCCAATTTGAAAGTCAAACTTGGCCAACTCAGTTTTTTTGCAGTTTACTGAAAACTTCAAACCTACATAACTTTCACATACAATGTCATATTTGAGTGTCGTTCATGGTGCCAGAATCGTAGTGACGAGGCCTATCCGATCGTTTAGGTTGCAAGTGATTTTGAACACTTTCAATTTTGAGTTTTTTCCATAGCTCGGACTTGAGCTCCTGATCACACCTCCCAAATGAGAAGCTTTTGGACCCCAAAAGCTCACTGAAATGATGAAACTGAAATTTACAGCAAATGAGAGAATAACAACATCCTCTTCTCTTCAACCTCCAAAAATTTTCCTTGCATGGCAAATGAATTTGAACTTCAATTAGAAAGAAATTCACTCTTCCCTTCACTGATGCTTATCCTCCTGTCAAGAGCTACTTTTCTTGCACTCACTCAGCAAATTACTGGTGAGAAAATTGTAGAAGAAATTTGAACATCAATTCCTAAATGGACTATAAGCTTCTTGTAACATCCTGTCACAAGAATGCACATCAATCTTGAAACAAAAATCTCATGCAAAAATTGAAATGAAGATCATCTCTTTGCTCCTGTAAAGCTTTGATTGTCAGCTTCCTGTAACATCAAATACATGGTAATCTTCTTTGCACAATGGTGTATCCATCTATCGATCCACAATCGACAACACCTTTGACTCAAGCATAAGTCGTGCAACATACGACATCAACAACAAGTTGACATGAAATGTGCTATACAATTGACACAAACATCAATGTAAAAAGTGCGCCCACAATTGACACAAGTCGATAAACAACAAGATACATCTTTACAATCACATGTGTATGTATCATGTACAATGACCTATTTACAGTTCACTATTTACACATACATCTTCTATGTACATGTGCAACTTCAACTCTTCTTTTCAAATACCAACAAGTACATCATCCCAAAAACATGTGGGTGACTAAGAGCTGAAATAAAAGACATTGCTGCAATATAGATGAGTATCATACTCATCTTTTACACCTCCATGGTGAAATTTTGCAACAACAAAGAAATTCCTTCAACTGAAACTGCTTTTACATGCAATCTTGCATCAAACTTTTCAACTGAAATACATGCATAAAAAATTTGAATTTTGCATGTACAAAATGAGTATCAATTATTGCATTAAGAAGTTAATCCACTTCCTAACAATCCAACTCGATGGCATCTTTTCCTGCTGCAACATTTCTACATGTGAATCTTTCATTTCCACATCAATAATGCAATCCATAGATCCACTTGCGCCAATATTTTTGTCCTCTAGCTGCATGTGCTTTGGATGACTTGTTGGATGCAAAGTCCAACAATGAGAGACATCATCTACCTTATTTTGACAAAATTTGCAACTCTTGTGCACTTTTTGTGAAATTTTTCTTTGCCTCTTCTGCTTCCTGTGTGCTTTCTTTTTCAACCAGCATCTTGAAGCAACATGGTTAAATCCACCACAAATGTGCAACAAAAATTTCTTTCATTTGAACAAGAAAAATTATCATTATTTGCTGAAACATAATCAAATTTATCATGTGAATAATTATACCTCTTTTGCTGCATAGAATTTCCATCCTTTTTGTCTTTGAAAGACAATAAACTAGTAGAGGAGACAACTTTCTTTTTCAGAATTTCATCACTTTTCTTGTCTTGAAAACTGTTTACATTTGCATGCTCGCCATAAGCGACATGTTTACCCTCTACTTCCTACAGTGATGGCTTAAAAAAATGGCAATCATCCTTAAAAAAAATTTGACATATATGCAATTTAGAACTTGGAATAAAGGTTCTCTTTAAATTTGCATCACATGCATTCAAGGATTTGGAGTCTTCGCCATTAAACTGCATATAACCAAGACCAAAATTATTGAGTTGCTCCACAACCAAAATAGGGTCAACCATGCCTTGTGCATGCTTTCCCAAACCTTTTCCTTCATGATAGCCCATATTAAACATTAATTTGGACCCTATACCCCTTGTATGTTTTTCAAAAGAACCAACACACTTTTCAATTGAGGAAATTGAAGACAAGTCGGAATGGTTTACCTCTTCCTCGGGAATTTTCTTGGACAAAGCTTCTTGAGCTTGAAGGATTTGTTTCTCCATGTCATGTAGTCTTTGGATAATTGTTTCCTTCTCTTCCTTCATGGCTAACAATTGTGCATGAAGCTTAACACTTTCTCTTTGATCCTCAATTAGAATTTGCACCATGTCCTTCACTTTAATGAACTCATTCTTCATGTCATCATTCAAGAATCTCGTGAAGGAGGAAACTTCACTTGTGGAAGAAGTTTTCATTATGTAAATGGTAAAAATAACAAAAGGAACTTCCAAAGAAAATTTCTCAAAGCTTTTAACCAAATGTCTTTACAGCCATACTCTTATTCAAGCAGCCATAAAACACAAACTCCAATAGTTTTTGTAGTAAACACTAATCAAGTGGGTTTGTTTTCCAGAGATGATCTTGAGGTACTTTGAGGTAACGAAATAGTATACAACTCTTTCCAAGACTTAGCTATCAACAGCTATCTTTTCAACTCAAGCAAACTCATACAATCAACCATTTTGCAACCAATAAAATAGTCAATCTTTTACATTGTTTTAACACCTTTTGCACAAAAACAAATGCTCAACCTAGCTCCGATACCATGTAATATGAAAATGGAAGTATTTTTAAATGCTTTAAATGCTGTGCAAAGTATCCATTTATGTTTAATTAAATGTGTGCAAAATTATCCATGTATTTCAAGTTAAACAAAGTGTATTTGGTAATTGTTTCTGAGTTTATGTGTGAGGTAATGTTAATTAATTTTACTGTTTAACATATCATATCAGCAATACACCGCAGAATAACTTCAACATAACATAACTCAAATATTTGGTGAGAAGTTCACCCCTCCTGGGCTACGTCTGCTGGACCAAGCCTTCCAAATTGGCTTGTCCTCTTGTATTAAAATGCTCCAAAATGCTAATACAAGTTTAAAAGTGCCTCAATAGGAAAATATAACTATAAATACAGATTCAAAAGACATGAAAATTCTAAAAATTCCTTTCCATATACACTAGACAGTGAGAAATTACCAACTACAGTGCCTTCTTCAGCAAGGCCTTGATGGCTCTTTGAACTCCTCTAAAGCTTTTCGGGCTGTATAAGTCTTCAAAAAATTTTGAAACCTCTTCCATTACATTCAAAAGGTGGAAAATAGTTGAAAAATCTTTTTGGTTCACCTCAAACAGTGAGGTACAACTCAATACAGCTCCATTTCCCCAATGGCCCTCATGGATCTCCAAACTTCCCTGAAGATCTTTGGGCTTTGAAAGTCTTCAAACAATTCTGAAACCTATTCCATTAGGATTGGAAGGTGGAAAATAGCTTAAAATGGTTTTTGGTTCACCTCAAACAGTGAGGTACAACTCAATACAGCTCCATTTCCCCAATGGCCCTAATGGCTCTCCAAGCTTCCCTGAAGCAAAAATGGTTGTAGAGCACCTCTAATTCCTTTGGAACCTATCCCAAACACTCCAAAATGCTCATTATACCCAAAATTGACCAAAATTTCATCCAAATTGGTCCATTATTGAAGAAGTTATGACAAAAACAACATTATGCCCAATGTCAAGTGAAAAACCCCACTAAATGTGGGCCAACTGCAAATAAGCTCAAAAATTTTGGCAAATTTCCTGAAATAGCGGACTACACCCCCAAACTAGCGGAATCTGAAACCACTAGCAATAAATGTTTGGCGGGTCATGTGACCACCCGCATAGGCCACCGCATAAAATGATGGCATAACCTCCGTGTATTAAATGTTTAAAGTGGTCACATTTAAAATTAATGGCTAATGGTTAGCCATTGCCAATTTTCTACCAGGGTGAAAGGCCTTAAGGCCATGGTTATGGGCACATGATCATATGATCGGGGCTCGTCCTTAACTCTTCCGCCAAAATCATAAACCAAGTATAAAGTTATGTTGTAATGTTGATGGGTTAAGAAACGAATTGTAGCCTAGTTGGTTGGAGCGCTTTGTTAGCCGGCAGGAGGTCCGGGGTTCAAAACTGTTGAATCACAAAAATTTTACATGTCAATTCTTCCACGGCCTGAGGGTCACGTGGCGGCCTCCAGGCCTACCACGTGGCAGCCCGTGATTGGCCCAAAAATCTCCAAGTTAACTTACCATCGAATAGAAAGATGTCACTTGTCCAAGTAAGATTGGCCCGAATGGAATATTTTGAGGAATATTCCAAGAATATTCCATGGAATATTCTTTTTTTAATTTTTCCAATTTGAAAGTCAAACTTGGTCAACTTAGTTTTTTTGCAGTTTACTAAAAACTTCAAACTTGCATAACTTTCACATACAATGTCGGATTTGAGTGTCGTTCACAGTGCTAGAATCGCAGTGACGAGGCCTATCTGATCGTTCAGGTTGCAGGTGATTTTGAACACTTTCAATTTTGAGCTTTTTCCATAGCTCAGACTTGAGCTCCTGATCATTACAATATTATTTATATTTTTACGCCGAAGGCGAATTTTAAATGGAAGCTCTACATGTAGTCCCCCAGAAAATATATATCACAAAATGTTTCATCAAAAATATGGCAGAGACGCTCGCTTAGGATTTTCCTCCGATTAAAATCATAACTATAATAACTAATTTAAAACACAAGTTCCAACAATATTGCAAAGACACTCGCTTAGACTTTTCCTCCCATTAAAATTCATAACCTCTGATTAAAATTCATAACTAAAAATTCATAACTAGAATAACTATTTGGTCAATTTAGTGTGTCCTAAATTGCTAACATAAATTATCAACCAGGGATTCGTAAGCTGACGAAGTGTGGCACACTATATGTGCAAGATAACCTATCTCTTACTTTTTTGTCGTTTTTGGATTTTTATTGATCTTGGTTGGTTTCCTAATGTGAGATGGAAATTCTAAAAGACAAGTATGGTTATGAATATTCAAGGCAATGATGTCCTTTATAATGATTTACCAAACTTAAAACTTCAAAAGGAATTTGAAACATACAATGACAAAACTTGAAAGGAAATGAAAATGTGCTGCTAGCCTAATAAATCAAACAGTGAACTATTGAGCAAGAAAACCAAATCATCCTTGCTGCTGTCTAAACACAAAAGAAACTATGCTTAAAGAAATCCAAGAATTGCAACAAAGTAAATCTAAATCAAATTACATCAACTTATATTCCGATCCCTCACCATTAGTCCAGCTATGGCTTTCGGAGGTAACCATAAACAACTTGAGCAATCTGATATCTAATTTGCAGAAAAAGAAACTAATATCAAACTACACACTCATACTTCAATCCCTCACCATCAGTCCAGCTGTGGCTTTCGGAGGTAACTGAAAATGACATGAGCAATTTAATATGTCTAACTTGCAGAAAGTAAACTAATATCAAACTACACACTCATACTTCAATCCCTCACCATCAGTCCAGCTGTGGCTTTCGGAGGTAACTGAAAATGACATGAGCAATTTAATATATCTAACTTTCAGAAAGTAAACTAATATCAAACTACACACTCATACTTCAATCCCTCACCATCAGTCCAGCTGTGGCTTTCGGAGGTAACTGAAAATGACATGAGCAATTTAATATATCTAACTTACAGAAAGTAAACTAATATCAAACTACACATTCATACTTCAATCCCTCACCATCAGTCCAGCTGTGGCTTTCGGAGGTAACTGAAAATGACATGAGCAGCTTAATATATCTAAATCTAACTACTGAAACAAATGTGCAAGACTGAAATAAACAAAGCAGTGCTGGAATTAAACAAAAAATAAATTAGCAGCAGAACAATATTGATTCCATGTCATTAGTCAAAAGATATGCAAATGCCTGGGCTGCCATGAAAAATTATGCTAAAAGCTATGATTTCAAAAAGCAATCTACGTAAGGAAATATGACAAAACAGAATTGAAAGCAACTTATCTAGAAAACATGTAAAATCCTCCTTGGATAGCAGGGGCCCTCTGCTACCAATTTGGTGAAGTCCTTCAGCTCCTTAAAGTTGTAATCAAAACAGCATCAAAGAACTGAATTTCTCTATTAAAAAGAACTCACAAATCTACATCCCATTCCATCTTGAACTTTGTTACAAATCTACTTCCTCATTACTTTCTCATTACTTCTTCATTACCTATGATAGGAGAAAGCTTCTCCTATTTATACAAAATATGAGGATTCATCTCATTAATGGGAGTCCATGAATCTCTCCCTCCATCTCTAGAGTTACAATCAAAATAGGAAATGATAAGACACATGTCTTTCTAGAGTTTCAACACAACTAAGAAATGAGATACATATCCTCTTAGAGTTTCAATACAACAAGGAAGTGAGACACATATCCTCTTGATCCCATAATCTTCTCCAACCAAATTCGAATTTGGCCTTAGAGTGCCACATAAGGGTCTTCTAGAAGTCTCCTTTGGACCTACACATGTCACAAAACTCATAACACATATATAGATATATGAAACTATGTTAATTTTCTAGTTTCTAATCATAAATTCACTTAAAATACATAAAATAAATAACTTTGGAAAACAAGGATCCTAACCCATATATTTATGAAAATGGTTATTTGATGTAGGGTTTTAGGTCAAATGGCTATGAAATAAGAGCTAAATGGTTATGACATAATGGAAATATGTATGAATATGGAGAACACTTTTGAGATTCAACATACCCCCCAACTGAAGTTGTTGCATGTCCTCATGCAACTATTGCAATGATTCATTTGTCCATGAGTTAATCTTTTATGAGTTTTGACTCATATAGATTCATTCCAAACTTTTCTTCTTGATATTTTCCTTTTTGGTAAAGTATAATACATTTGATTGCAACACATTTTTTTTTTCTCAATGGTTGGTTCTTATGTGACAACCATTTTTTTTTTTTTTAAAGCATTGGTTCTTGTGTAACAATGCTTTATTTTATTTTTTGCATCAAAGTTCATGAAAACATTTAGAATCAATTACTTCATCAATAAATTGATCATTTGCAAGGCATATAATCTTTTGGATCATGTTGCAACAATAGTTGGTTGGGAAGTATATGTGGGTGGAAATGAAATGAAAATGTGTAATAGTGTAAGACATGTGGATATGAAATGATGTCCCTTCCCCCCCAACTAAAGATATGACAATGTGAAAAAGGGAGTGAGGAATTTTTCCAAAGTTACAATTTTAGCATTCTAATGAATTACATGACTAAAAATTATAAAACAACATACCTTCACTTACCTTAAATGTGGATGAGTTGTGTATGTGTGGTGGCTGCAAAATTCTGATCATATTCTTCTTCAAGTGGCTGAACAAGAGGAGTCATGGATAAAGAGATAAGATGACTTTTTATTGCTTCTGCTAAAACTTGCTGAATCTGCTCCAAAATGCTGAAAATAATAGTCTTCATGTCTTCAAAACTCATTGGCATAATTCCTACTATGTGAAAAGATGTTATGATGTCGAACATAGTAGGAAATTGTTGACTTAGTGGCCATTAATGGATGCCACTAGTCAACACGAGAACTCTCACCATTGATGACAATGAGAGTCAAGATGCCCAAACACATCTTGCTAGGTACGAATGATTTTTCTGATGTCGAGTCACCTAGAAGATTTGACGAACAAGAGACATTAATGTATTCCCATTGTTTGTCAGCATGAGAACTTGCCATTAAGGCATGCAACCCTCAAGGTGTTTTTACAAAGAACTTAGACTCAAAGGACTATGGACTCAATAATTTGCATTGCAGCAGGGCTTATTTGCGGAATGAAAATGACAAGAAATGGAAGATGAAAATGGAAGATGGAAATGGAAAGTAGAAATAGCAATGGGCAATAAGCATGTGAATGAGCCTCTTGCTTTTATTTGTGGGTTATGAATGGACAAAAAGAAATGGAAAGTGGATGTGAATGTAAATGGAAAACATGAAGTGAAATGAGGTGAATGGTTTATTATAAGGTATGGATGTGATGGAGACAATAGTATCTGAAAGTTTTTCAAGTGTTTGGATCTGATTTTGCATCAGCATATTTCCTCCTCTTTGTTGCTGATCATCCTCTTATGAAACAAATTGGTCTCTTAGAGAGACACTATTCTCTTGTAGTCATTTGTCTTTCCTCCTGGAACCTGCAAAAAAAAACTAATACTTCTTCTGCAATGGAATGTAACATTATCAAAGGAGAGAGGTGATCAATCTCTCTAGTTATGATATTTACACACAAAACTAAGAATTTGTATTAATGAAACAAGTTCTCAAAGGAAAAATCAAAAGAATTTATAGTTGTTTTGGAATTAGTGCCTCAAATTGAATGTAGCTTCTTTTCAGCAATTTATTTCATTATTTACTATTTCAAACTCTAATGATGGATTTCTCATTGTGTAGATCTTGTTGAGACCTTTCCAACGATACTTAAATCATCAAAATCTGATTTTGTATGAGAAAGTTAGGCTGATTTGAGCAATGAGATTTTTCAGCTGCGGAATTGGAGAACAGCTGCGGAATTGGACTTTTAGCTGCGGAATGTCGACGGTTTCTGTAGCTAAAAATCTTGAATAAAAAGTTAGTCATTCATCTTTCATCATCAGTCCAAAATTAATCAATACCTTCCGAAAAAAAATGAGCAAATAACTTATTCATTTCATTGATTCAAATTTTTTTTTTTTCTTGACATGCGGCGACTTAGTGCGGCGACTTAGTGATAACACACAGCTTGACTTTCCTTTGACCAGGGTCATTTTCATCGACTTGGATCAAATGAATAGGACACCATCCATGTACTGACATTTTCCCAGCTACCCATGTAGATCGTTTCCTCTCTTGACACCTCTAACCTATAGAGTAATAAAATGGCTGCGGAATTGCCAGTTAGCTGCGGAATCAGGCTGCATTCAAAGACAGTGAACCATTAGTTTTACACAGATTTGGATACATGTGTCGTGCATAGCTTTTTATCTCTTCCGCACTTTCCTGTGGAGTTTTTGCAACCTTAAAAGTAAGTGATTCATCTTTAAAACAGAGATTTTCAGTTGAAACAAAACCAACCAAAATGATATTGATCAATTTTCTAACTGAAAATGCCAGTGTTAATAAGCCCCGAGCTTCCCATACAAACAGCAGATAAAGTTCGATAAATAATCTAGGATACTAAGGTCATGCTTGATAATAACATTTCCCCTCTCCTTATAAATGCCAAGTTTGATATTAATGGTAACAAGGTGCATATTATTTGCTGGAACTGCATTAACAACAACCTGGACCGTAGTGAAATCTAGGTTTAACTCACACGAAATATACATAAACAGAATGTGAGTGAGTTTTCAAATGGCCTCTGCATCGAATGCCAAGAAGCTCCATGCCACGTTGATTGGTTGGTTGCGTATTCAATTAAGATTGTTGTTCACAGGTGTTATATCAATCAGCAGAGCCGTATCCAATTAGAATTGTTATTAACAGGTGTTACGTCTATCAGCAGAGAGTCGTATCCTATTAAAATTGTTATTGATCGGGAAGTGTCAGAAAAGGTGTTATATGGGTGGAAAAAGGCGGAGATTATCAGTATGCCATTGATTTCAAGCCGAATTTAATCAACTGTCAGTTTATTAATTGAAATTCCGTTTTTTTTCACGCGGCAAGCAAAAATGGGCTTCAAAGAACCGAGAAATTCTCCCAGACTGCCACGAATTTCTTAAAACGGTTTCTGGGTTATCTAATAGACCCTATTGGAGAAAAAACGCATGTTTTATTTTTTCCAAATTCATCTCCGTTTGGCCAAATCGTGCTTTCAAATTTTGACATTTTTCTCTGTTTTGCGTTTTTCTGAATTGCTACATTCGGCTGTGAAATTGATTTTGAAAATTTTTTTTAGACGCGATCCCAGCACAAACAGATGACTGATTAATACAATTATGGCATCCTCCTCAAAATTTCTCTTATTTTCATCTCTAAGCTGTGCATTACTTTCTCTTAACAAGATTATTCACCTTTCACAATAACTGAAAGAAGCCCGAACTCCTTCATCTCTGTATAAATAGAAGCGCGTGTATTTTCATATTTCATCGTAAATACCTGACTTGTGCTTCTCCATTTTGAACAACTTGAACTCTGTAGAGACAACCATCGTTCGGTTACATGATTTTGATTTGAGGTAAATGTCGTATTGTGAGATAGACATGTATAGTAGACTACAAGTTTGTTTCGGGCCAGCAGGCAATGAGATTTTCTTTGAGGCATAAAAGCTAGGATTTAAGATAGCCATAGATTGTTTTCTTTTCTTCTCCTTTTTTCTTCTTTAAATTGTAAATTTTATAAAGGATTAATGATTTTCAATTTCGAGGCTGACAAAGACTTCAAGAAAAATATCTTGCAAAACGGGACTTTATTTGAGGTTTTAAAAGCGATTTTTCTCCCGATGCAGGTGGGTATTTAGAATATAGGATCCATGTCGAGACAATTCTGGAGATGCCCATGTGGTCAGTTTCTTTATTGGATGCCTGTAACCTGCTAAACCTTGAACTTAGCTGCGGAATTCACAACTAGCTGCGGAATCAGGCACATTCCGCAGCTAAGTTGCAAAATCTTATTAAAACAGGATACAGTGTTTTGAGGACCACTACAGACCATAACCAATCAATCTTGGACAGCTGAACCTATCAAAGCAGTCGGATTTTTTTTTTTTTTTTAAATCAAATGGAATGATGAAAACAATTTTTTTTATTTGTTTTTGTTAATAAAATTACACATGTTGTATTTTCAAAAATTAAAAATATACATATGTATTTTACTAAACAAAACAATTTATTCAATTTTTTTTTTTTTTTTTTTTAAATGAAATGATAAAAACAAATTTTTTTTATTGAATCAATTGAAATGATGAAGTTTTATTTTGTCTTTTTTTCTTTTTCTTTTTTTTTTCACATAACAATTTTTTTTCTGATCCTCCAGATCACACAAAGTGCAAAAGGAGAGCATACTCAAGAACTATTAATTTTTTACATAACAATCATTTTTCTGATCCTCCAGATCACACAAAGTACAGGAGGAGAGCATACTCAAGAATTATTAATTTTTTTTAGATGTAAGAAATAAGGCTACCTAGTTACACTTCTCTGGCAACAGTGCCAAAATGTTTGGTCAATTTAGTGTGTCCTAAATTGCTAGCACAAATTATCGACCAGGGATTCGTAAGCTGACGAAGTGTGGTGCACTATATGTGCAAGATAACTTATCTCTTACTTTTTTGTCGTTTTTGGATTTTTATTGATCTTGGTTGGTTTCCTAATGTGAGATGGAAATTCTAAAAGACAAGTATTATTATGAATATTCAAGGCAATGATGTCCTTTATAATGATTTACCAAGCTTCAAACTTAAAAAGGAATTTGAAACATACAATGACAAGACTTGAAAGGAAATGAAAATGTGCTGCTAGCCTAATAAATCAAACAATGAACTATTGAGCATGAAAACCAAATTATCCTTGCTGTTGTCTAAACACAAAAGAAACTATGCTTAAAGAAATCCAAGAATTGCAACAAAGTAAATCTAAATCAAATTACATCAACTTATATTCTGATCCCTGGCCATTAGTCCAGCTATGGCTTTCGGAGGTAACCATAAACAACT
This sequence comes from Pinus albicaulis, assembly GCA_034641835.2. Classification (NCBI taxonomy): domain Eukaryota; kingdom Viridiplantae; phylum Streptophyta; class Pinopsida; order Pinales; family Pinaceae; genus Pinus; species Pinus albicaulis. The sequence goes on from CM076573.1 coordinate 620,578,454, forward strand.
TGAGCAATTTGATATCTAATTTGCAGAAAAAGAAACTAATATCAAACTACACACTCATACTTCAATCCCTCACCATCAGTCCAGCTGTGGCTTTCGGAGGTAACTGAAAATGACATGAGCAATTTAATATATCTAACTTGAAGAAAGTAAACTAATATCAAACTACACACTCATACTTCAATCCCTCACCATCAGTCCAGCTGTGGCTTTCGGAGGTAACTGAAAATGACATGAGCAATTTAATATATCTAACTTGCAGAAAGTAAAGTAATATCAAACTACACACTCATACTTCAATCCCTCACCATAAGTCCAGCTGTGGCTTTCGGAGGTAACTGAAAATGACATGAGCAATTTAATATATCTAACTTACAAAAAGTAAACTAATATCAAACAACACACTCATACTTCAATCCCTCACCATCAGTCCAGCTGTGGCTTTCGGAGGTAACTGAAATTGACATGAGCAGCTTAATATATCTAAATCTAACTACTGAAACAAATGTGCAAGACTGAAATAAACAAAGCAGTGCTGAAATTAAACAAAAAGTAAATTAGCAGCAGAACAATATTGATTCCATGTCATTAGTCAAAAGATATGCAAATGCCCAGGCTGCCATGAAAAATTATGCTAAAAGCTATGATTTCAAAAAGTAATCTAAGTAAGGAAATATGACAAAACATAATTGAAAGCAACTTATCTAGAAAACATGTAAAAGCCTCCTTGGATAGCAGGGGCCCTCTGCTACCAATTTGGTGAAGTCCTTCAGCTCCTTAAAGTTGTAATCAAAACAGCATCAAAGAACTGAATTTCTCTATTAAAAAGAACTCACAAATCTACAACCCATTCCATCTTGAACTTTGTTACAAACGACTTCTCTACTACTTTTTCATTACTTCCTCATTACTTCCTCATTACCTATGATAGGAGAAAGTTTCTCCTATTTATACAAAATATGAGGAGTCATCTCATTAATGGGAGTCCATGAATCTCTCTCTCCATCTCTAGAGTTACAATCAAAATAGGAAATGATAAGACACATGTCTTTCTTGAGTTTCAACACAACTTGAGGAATGAGACACATATCCTCTTAGAGTTTCAATACAACAAGGAAGTGAGACACATATCCTCTTAGAGTTTCAATACAACAAGGAAGTGAGACACATATCCTCTTAATCTCATAACCTTATCCAACCAAATTTCAATTTGGCTTTAGAATGCCACATAAGGGTCTTCTAGAAGTCTCCTTTTGACCTACACATGTCACAAAACTCATAACACATATATAGATATATGAAACTATGTTAATTTTCTAGTTTCTAATCATAAATTCACTTAAAATACATAAAATAAATAACTTTGGAAAACAAGGATCCTAACCAATATATTTATGAAAATGGTTACTTGATGTAGGGTTTTAGGTCAAATGGCTATGAAATAAGAGCTAAATGGTTATGACATAATGGAAATATGTATGAATATGGAGAACACTTTTGAGACTCAACATACCCCCCAACTGAAGTTGTTGCATGTCCCCATGCAACTATTGCAATGATTCATTTGTCCATGAGTTGATCTTTGACTCATATAGATTCGTTCCAAACTTTGCTTCTTGATATTTTCTTTTTTTGGCAAAGTATAATACATTTGATTGCAACATTTTTTTTTTTTCTCAATGGTTGGTTCTTGTGTGACAACCATTTTTTTTTTTTTTTTTGAAGCATTGGTTCTTGTGTAACAATGCTTTATTTTTTTTGTTGCATCAAAGTTCATGAAAACATTTAGAATCAACTACTTCATCAATGAATTGATCATTTGCAAGGCATATAATCTTTTGGATCATGTTGCAACAATAGTTGGTTGGGAAGTATATGTGGGTGGAAATGAAATGAAAATATGTGATAGTGTATGACATGTGGATATGAAATGATGTCCCTTCCCCCCAACTAAAGATATGACAATGTGAAAAAGGGAGTGAGGAATTTTTCCAAAGTTACAATTTTAGCATTCTAATGAATTACATGACTAAAAATTATAAAACAACATACCTTCACTTACCTTAAATGTGGATGAGTTGTGTATGTGTGGTGGCTGCAAAATTCTGATCATATTCTTCTTCAAGTGGCTGAACAAGAGGAGTCATGGATAAAGAGATAAGATGACTTTTTATTGCTCCTACTAAAACTTGCTGAATCTGCTCCAAAATGCTGAAAATAATAGTTTTCATGTCTTCAAAACTCATTGGCATAATTCCTACTATGTGAAAAGATGTTCTGATGTCGAACATAGTAGGAAATTGTTGACTTAGTGGCCATTAATGGATGCCACTAGTCAACACGAGAGCTCTTACCATTGATGACAATGAGAGTCAAGATGCTCAAACACATCTTGCTAGGTACAAATGATTTTGCTGATGTCGAGTCACCTAGAAGATCTGACGAACAAGAGACATTAGTGTATTACCATTGTTTGTCAGCATGAGAACTTGCCATTAAGGCATGCAAGCCTCAAGGTGTTTTTACAAAGAATTTAGACTCAAAAGACTATGGACTCAATAGTTTGCATTGAAGCAGGGCTTATTTGTGGAATGAAAATGACAAGAAATGGAAGATGGCAATGGAAAGTAGAAATGACAATGGGCAATAAGCATGTGAATGAGCCTCTTGCCTTTATTTGTGGTTATGAATGGACAAAAAGAAATGGAAAGTGGATGTGAATGTAAATGGAAAATATGAAGTGAAATGAGGTGAATGGTTTATTATGAGGTATGGATGTGATGGAGACAATAGTATATGAAAGTTTTTCAAGTGTTTGGATCTGATTTTGCATCAGCATATTTCCTCCTCTTTGTTGTTGATCATCCTCTTATAAAACAAATTGGTCTCTTAGAGAGACACCATTCTCTTGTAGTCATTTGTCCTTCCTCCTGGAACCTGCAAAAAAAACTAATACTTCTTCTGCAATGGAATGTAAGATTATCAAAGGGAGAGAGGTGATCAATCTCTCTAGTTATGATATTTACACACAAAACTAAGAATTTGTATTAATAAAACAAGTTCTCAAAGGAAAAATCAAAAGAATTTATACCTGTTTTGGAATTAGTGCCTCAAATTGAATGTAGCTTCTTTTCAGCAATTTATTTCATTATTTATCATTTCAAACTCTAATAATGGATTTCTCATTGTGTAGATCTTGTTGAGACCTTTCCAACGATACTTAAATCATCAAAATCTGATTTTGTATGAGAAAGTTAGGCTGATTTGAGCAATGAGATTTTTCAACTGCGGAATTGGAGAACAGCTGCGGAATTGGACTTTTAGATGCGGAATGTCGACGGTTTCTGTAGCTAAAAATCTTGAATAAAAAGTTAGTCATTCATCTTTCATCATCAGTCCAAAATTAATCAATACCTTCAGAAAAAAAATGAGCAAATAACTTATTCATTTCATTGATTCAAAATTTTTTTTTTCTTGACATGCGGCGACTTAGTGCGGCGACTTAGTGATAACACACAGCATGACTTCCCTTTGACCAAGGTCATTTTCATCGACTTGGATCAAATGAATAGGACACCATCCATGTACTGACATTTTCCCAGCTACCCATGTGGCTCGTTTCCTCTCTTGACACCTCTAACCTATAGAGTAATAAAATGGCTGCGGAATTGCCAGTTAGCTGCGGAATCAGGCTGCATTCCGCAGCTAAAAGACAGCCAACCATCAGTTTTACACAGATTTGGATACATGTGTCATGCATAGCTTTTTATCTCTTCCGCACTTTCCTGTGGAGTTTTTGCAACCTTAAAAGTAAGTGATTCATTTTTAAAACAAAGATTTTCAGTTGAAACAAAACCAACCAAAATGATATTGATCCATTTTCTAACTGAGAATGCCAGTGTTAATAAGCCCCTAGCTTCCCATACAAACAGCAGATAAAGTTCGATAAATAATCAAGGATACTAAGGTCATGCTTGATAATAACATTTCCCCTCTTCTTATAAATGCCAAGTTTGATATTAATGGTAACAAGGTGCATATTATTTGCTGGAACTGCATTGACAGCAGCCTGGACCGTAGTGAAATCTAGGTTTAACTCACACGAAATATACATAAGCAGAATGTGAGTGAGTTTTCAAATGGCCTCTGCATCGAATGCCAAGAAGCTCCATGCCACGTTTATTGGTTGGTTGCGTATTCAATTAAGATTTTTGTTCACAGGTGTTATATCAATCAGCAGAGCCATATCCAATTAGAATTGTTATTAACAGGTGTTACGTCTATCAGCAGAGAGCCGTATCCTATTAAAATTGCTATTGATCGGGAAGTGGCAGAATAGGTGTTAGATGGGTGGCAAAAGGCGGAGATTATCAGTATGCCATTGATTTCAAGCCGAATTTAATCGGTTGTCAGTTTATTAATTGAAATTCCGTTTTTTTTTTTTTTTTTTTTTTTTTTTTTTCACGCGGCATGCAAAAATGGGCTTCAAAGAACCGAGAAATTCTCCCATACCGCCACGAATTTCTTAAAACGGTTTATTGGTTATCTAATTGACCCTATTGGCGAAAAAACCCATGTTTTATTTTTTTCAAATTCATCTCCGTTTGGCCAAATCGTGCTTTCAAAGTTTGACGTTTTTCTCTGTTTTGCGTTTTTCTGAATTGCTACATTCGACTCTGAAATTGATTTTGAAAATTTTTTTTAGACGCGATCCCAGCACAGACAGATGACTAATTAATACAATTATGGCATCCTCCTCAAAAATTTTCTTATTTTCATCTCTAAGTTGTGCATTACTTTCTCTTAACAAGATTGTTTCTGCTACCTGGCACTGCAGAGAACTGAAATCTTCATCTGTATAAATAGAAGCGCGTGTATTTTCATGTTCTTTACGTAATGCAGCTTGTGCTATTCCATTTCAGACAACTTGAACTCTGTAGAGACAACCATCGTTCAGATTTACATGTTTTTGGTTACAGGTAAATGTCGAAGCGTGTGACAGATAGACATGTATAGCTGGAGACTGCAAGTTTGTTTCAGGCCAAAGCTTAAACAGGAATGCAGATTTTCTACTGAGGCCACATCGAAAGCTAGGATTGAAGATAGCCATAGATTGTTTTTCTTTTCTTCTCATTTTTTTTTCTTCTCTGAAATTGTAAATTTTTATAAAAAGGATTAATGATTTTCAATTTCAGGCAGCAAAGACTTCAAGAAAAATATGTTGAAAACAGGACTTTGAATGAGGTTTTAAGCCAATTTCTTTTATCAGTCTGGGCTGGGTGACTAGGATAGGATCCATGTCGGGACAATTCCGGAGATGCCCATGTGGTTAGTTTCTTCATTGGAAGCCTGTAACCTGCTAAACCTTGAAATCAGCTGCGGAATTCACAACTAGCTGCGGAATCAGGCACATTCCGCAGCTAGGTTGAAAAATCTTATTAAAACAGGATACAGTGTTTTGAGGACCATAACCAATCAATCTTGGACAACTGAACCTATCAAAGCAGTTGGATTTCAAATTTTATTTTTTTTTAAATCAAATGAAATGATGAAAACAAATATATTTTTATTTTGTTTTTGTTAATAAAATTACACATGTTGTATTTTCAAAAATTAAAAATATACATATGTATTTTACTAAACAAAACAATTTATTCAATTTTTTTTTTTTTTTTTTAAATGAAATGATAAAAACAAAATTTCTTTTTATTGAATCAATTGAAATGATGAAGTTGATTTTGTCTCCTTTTTTTTTTTAACATAACAATTCTTTTTCTGATCCTCCAGATCACACAAAGTGCAGGAGGAGAGCATACTCAGAATTATTAATTTTTTTTTTTACATAACAATCATTTTTGTGATCCTCTAGATCACACAAAGTGCAGGAGGAGAGCATACTCAAGAATTATTAATTTTTTTTAGATGTAAGAAATAGACACGAATACACTTCCTATAATTCTACGCCAAAATTTTAATAATTTAGGTGTCCAAATTGTTACTAAATTATCAATCAGTATTCGTAGTTTCATGTACAAGACTATAGCAAGATAACCTATCTCTTACTTTTTGTCATTTTTGGTTTTTTTATTTATCTTGGGGATTTTATCTTGGTTGGTTTCCTAATGTGAGATGGAAATTCTAAAAGAAAAGTATGGATATAAATGTTCAAGGCAATGATGTCTTTTATAATGATTTCCCAAACTTCAAACTTCAAAAGGGTTTTAAAACACAAGGAATGGACAAAACTGAAGGAAGAAATGTGTTTTAGGTAAATAAATCATCATATTTACCACAAAACACAAAAGAAACTATGCTTAAAGAAATCCAAGAATTGCAACAAGTAAATCTAAATCAAATTACATCAACTTATCTTCTGATCCCTCACCATTAGTCCAACTATGGTTTTCGAAGGTAACCATAAACAACTTGAGTAACCTGATATCTAACTTGCAGAAAGTAAACTAATATCAAACTACACATTCATAATTCAATCCCTCACCATCAGTCCAGCTGTGGCTTTCGGAGGTAACTGAAGATGTCATGAGTAATTTAATATATCTAACTTGCAGAAAGTAAACTAATATCAAACTACACATTCATAATTCAATCCCTCACCATCAGTCCAGCTGTGGCTTTCGGAGGTAACTGAAGATGTCATGAGCAATTTAATATATATAACTTGCAGAAAGTAAACTAATATCAAACTACACATTCATAATTCAATCCCTCACCATCAGTCCAGCTGTGGCTTTCGGAGGTAACTGAAAATGACATGAGCAATTTAATATATCTAACTTGCAGAAAGTAAACTAATATCAAACCACACACTCATACTTCAATCCCTCACCATCAGTCCAGCTGTGGCTTTCGGAGGTAACTGAAAATGACATGAGCAATTTAATATATCTAAATCTAACTACTGAAACAAATGTGCAAGACTGAAATAAACAAAGCAGTGCTGGAATTAAACAAAAAGTAAATTAGCAGCAGAAAAATATTGATTCCATGTCATTAGTCAAAAGATATGCAAATGCCCGGGCTGCCATGAAAAATTATGCTAAAAGCTATGATTTCAAAAAGCAATCTAAGTAAGGAAATATGACAAAACAGAATTGAAAGCAACTTATCTAGAAAACATGTAAAAGCCTCCTTGGATAGCAAGGGCCCTCTGCTACCAATTTGGTGAAGTCCTTCAGCTCCTTAAAGTTGTAATCAAAACAGCATCAAAGAACTGAATTTCTCTATTAAAAAGAACTCACAAATCTACATCCCATTCCATCTTGAACTTTGTTACAAAATACTTCTCTACTACTTTTTCATTACTTCCTCATTACCTATGATAGGAGAAAGCTTCTCCTATTTATACAAAATATGAGGAGTCATCTCATTAATGGGAGTCCATGAATTTCTCCCTCCATCTCTAGAGTTACAATCAAAATAGGAAATGATAAGACACATGTCTTTCTAGAGTTTCAACACAACTTGAGGAATGAGACACATATCCTCTTAGAGTTTCAATACAACAAGGAAGTGAGACGCATATCCTCTTGATCCCATAATCTTCTCCAACCAAATTCGAATTTGGCCTTAGAGTGCCACATAAGGGTCTTCTAGAAGTCTCCTTTTGACCTACACATGTCACAAAACTCATAACACATATATAGATATATGAAACTATGTTAATTTTCTAGTTTCTAATCATAAATTCACTTAAAATACACAAAATAAATAACTTTGGAAAACAAGGATCCTAACCCATATATTTATGAAAATGGTTACTTGATGTAGGGTTTTAGGTCAAATGGCTATGAAATAAGAGCTAAATGGTTATGACATAATGGAAATATATATGAATATGGAGAACACTTTTGAGACTCAAAAATAACTAATTTCAAACACAAGTTACAAAGATCTGGAAGAATTCTAGGCATACAAACAACAAATACAGAGTTGCAAATAACCAACATAATATTTGTTAATTTCAACCGTTGTCCCTCGTAAGGATCCAATTTCCCTTTCTTCATTGAGAATAAAATAATTCTCCAACTTCAATCCAAGCACCTTCACTAATCAAACCTTAGACTTTCTTGACTGGCAGGCTTTCTACAACTTCAAAACCTCAGAAACAGATGGTTTCTAGAAGTGGATCCATCTTCATATAATTATGTAAATGGACACCCAACTCCAGATCTACAAGAAAGATAAAAACAATCAAATAATAATGCCACCTCTAGATATAATGGCATACCAAAACAATTTTTAGTATATAATGAACAAGGAAAGTTTTATAGCGTGAACCACAAAGTAAAAACTGCAGGGGAAGATCAGGAAGGCATCCTGATAAAAAAAAGACCCACAAAAAAAACTAACACTAGGGACTCACACAACATGACAACTTCTAGCCATTATTCTAACCAGTATAAAAATTAGGAAAATCTGAAGAGCTCCCAAAAAGAGAAGCCAGAGATGCAAGTAGTTATTCTAAAGAGAAAGGAAGGAGGGAGAGTTATAAATTTTGTACGAAATAAAATTATTCAATAATAATATTTCTTAGACCATGAAAATAATTCCACAGGCTCCGGACCAGGAAAATAAAAACTCGAAAAACACTGGCGCAACCACTAGCGAGATGATAATTAGAGCATCCATGACTATAGTCTCAATAGATTGATACAGTACACCAAACATAGACCCTAATCTATCCATACACCATATCTTGATTGAGAAGACAAAGTCAAAAGACATAATTCTCTGTAACTATGTTCATGATAACTTGTAATTTTTGGTATTAAACTTGGATAATTTTATATCACCATTGTAATTTAGATCAATCAAGAGTCAAGGTAACAATGTTAGATCAATTAAGAATTAAGGAAACAATGTAACTTACAACAGTAAATATTTCTCCCCCATAACACACCTTCCACATACTTGGATCCCCTCAAATACAACTATAGTAACTAGGGATTGAATTATCAGAAAATGAAGACTCGCTTAAAAGAACGCTTGGAAACTGAGCATAATACAATTTCGTAGACAACTGATCAGAAAATATTATTTGAAATCCATAACATCGACTATCAAATATTAGAATGATACCACAAAATTTTTTATGAGGAATAAAACAAATGCATAGACTTGAATTCTCATTTTGTGAGCAGGAATTCAGTATCAATCTCCAACAAGTCTATTGTTTGAGGCATATGAGAAATTTCCACATCAACACTGACCCCACCCTCTTGGCTAGGGTAAAGATAAAACATGCCATCAAATTTTTATTGCATCCAATCCTCACTCTTACAGGATTTCACCATCCAAAATAATTCTCATACACTTCAAATCTAGGTGAAATTCCAACTGTAACACAATTTATGATTGAATCACTGAATCCATAAAGCTTGAGATTCTTCTCACATTCTTCATTATTTTTTTTGGATAGCTTTGGTTGCATGAAAGACAATCACCTGCTGCAATTTTTTTTTTGCAAATGACATGTCCTTTGACAAAAAAAAAAAAAAAAAAAAAAAACCCATTGAAGTGGCACCATAGATGCCCTTAATACTATTACCAAAGTAGTTTCTAGGTAATGGGGGTTCAACCATTTCTCTGTAATATATGAAGAGTGTGAAGATAGTTATATCTTCAGGAGCTGATTTTCTGGCCCTTGTGACCCCATGCTAGAGATGGGATCGTAGAGCCTAGAAGAAATAGAATGGCTTACCTTCTCTATTATTCTTAGCCCTGGTCTTTATCTCCTCTATCATCTTCTTGCTAAAATCGATAATCTTGCTTCTCAGATGATGTTATGCACATTAGCATAACAATATTTTGTTGGAGGATTTATATTCAAATTGAATTTGGTATTTCTAGCCAGAGCTTTGTCGTGTGAAGGAGAAAGGCCTATGACACTGGAACCCATGCAAAGCTCAACCCAAGAACTCATAAAATGCCAAGTTGAGTATCCATCCACTATCAAATGATTGATTCCAATTCCCATTACAATTCCATCTATGAGTTTGGTAACCTAAATTGAAACCATATGGAAAAAAAACCCATCATAATTCATGGTATCAACATAAGGAATAATATCTTGGATTACATCAGAAGAAGAGTCACAGTCCTTCTGTAATATTCCTAAATTTAGCATGCAGCTAATAGCAATATAAAAAAAAAAATTGACACCTAGTAGATGAATAAATGGGCAAGGATGCCCATACATACCTTAAACAGGAATAAAATCCCTCATGATGTGAAAAGGGTTCATAATAACAGTTGGATCTTGCACCCTCATGTGTGAACAGGGGCAAATACATGTGGACAAGGTCAAGTTTGACCAAGTCAACAGTGCTGGAATGGATGGTGGAGATCATTAATGGAGACAGCGCAGTGATAGCAGAAGGAAGATTCCATGATGGTGGAAACCCTAATGAGTGGGACCTAAGGTGAGAAGGCTCACACTTGTTTATAAGGATGGAAAGTCAGACATAATAAGGCATGTTATTGATTATTGATTTATGGTCTGCATGACTATTGTTCATTCTTCAGCTATTTAGTTGAGATTGTTGTGTTGTTTAGCACAGGGTGTTCCCGAGCGGGAATCCAATCTCCTTCCTTGAGAAGCCTCTTGGGGGAGCTTTTCACTTCATTTCTCCACACTCAGGCTTAAGGCCAAGCTACCTCCTTCAACTGCAACATAGTTTCTGTTTAGAGCTGGGTTGTGTTGCAGGGTGTTGCAGTGGAGGGTTGAGAAACCCACTTCCAGAGCTAGTTTTTCAGAGGAGGAAGCATTCTTATCTTTGGTAGATCAGTGAAGAAGATTCTAGAGCATATTTCACATCTTGGCACTTGGCCAATACATTTTCCATCATCTACAGTGCAGTATCTCTCCTTGACTGCATTATTTCAGTGAGCATTTGTAGTGGGGGTTTCAGTGCTTGATTTGGAGAGTGATATCTTAAGTGTTAGGATCAGCCCTTCACTTGAAGGATATTAGAGTAGGTATACTCATCACATGTATCATCGTCAGTCATCTCCATCCAGATATTGAGTTGTAGCTATTATTCAATCCTAGGGCTACATTCCGGCATTTTTCCACATTTTCATATTTCAGGAAATCCTTCCTGGGTTGTTTTGAAATTGTGTTTGGAAGCTTAGATCTTCACTCCCGGCATTGTATGAGCCTTTTATTTGCATATCTATATTAATGTACATTTCCAATAGTATTGTACCATTTATAACTGTATTGTACTTGCTCTTGGGCATTCTGCTATGTAGCAGCATTTCACTTTTGGCATATGTATTCATGGGAGGCTTACTTGCGTTGATTATTTGAGTTGTGCTTGCTCTTATTGTACTTATTTGATGTTTATTTACATAATAAAATGGCTCCATGATTTCCATACTTTTTAGTGTAATGTTATTCACTGTTATTTCCAGTTTTATGTCTTATATTGCTGCTATTTCCAATTTGGAATATTACAGTGGTATCAGAGCATAATCTTGGCTCAACCAGTGGATCTTAGCGATTATGCTATCAGGAGAATAAGAAGAAGGAAAAGATCATAATAATGGAAAGAATTAGCTTTGTCTCATCACTTTTCAGATCCATGAAGAACCTCTCCAAGGAGGTTAAGTAAATAAAAGAGGACAGTTGCAGTGAGACCTCTAGAGGGTTTCAAGAGGAGGAAGGCCCATGTACTTCCTATGATCAGAAAAGAGAACCAATGTTGCAGAGAGCTCCAAAGAATTCCACTATGCCCTTTCCTTTTAAGGAAGAAGACAAGAAGCATGGAGATGGAGAGCACTTGGAACATGAGATCCTAAGTGGATACCTGGTAGAATACAAGTCTCAGGTTAGAGTTTTCAAGGAAAATCTAACCCTTCCACAGCTTATCCAGCTTAAAGAATAAACGAGACCTTGCAGCAATAGGAGAATAAAGGGAAATAGATTTCTATTGTCTACTTTTGATGGATCATCCACATGTACAAAAAAGGCTTGCGTAAGGAAGCTAGATGCATTCTTCCTACTACATCCAGTAGTGGAAAGGGAGGTTGTTGATATTGCAGCATTGCACCTTGAGGGTTAAGCAATCATTTGGTGGTTCAACCATTTGAGTCATGCAAGAGTGAATGCTTTTGTAGATTTCACTCTAATGTTGAACAAAAAATTTGACAAGAAGACATCAAAGGAGGAAAGGCCTTCACCACCACTTAAGGAGACTTGTACTAGCGCTGATACAACTATGGAGGATCAGCCATCATCATCAGCAGTTGGGGGAGCCAACACATTGGAGGAAGGAACTCTTGCAGCCATACAATATGTTCCCAAGTTCCACCAAGCTATGCCTAAATTTCCACTTTCTGTTATTTCAACAAATTTTATGGAGGGTTATGGAAATATGTTATTGCATGACCAAGGGTCAAAACACATTTTTGATCTGGAGCAGTAGACTTTCACTACGCTGTGCAGCCTTGAGTTGTTCAAGGAGGGGGTGAAAAATCATCCTAGTGTGTCATTGTTGAGCTGCACACAACACTTGAGGTTGGGGTGTCAATTTTTGAAGGATGGGATGAGCTTTGTCCTAAAGAATCCAATGCAAGACTATATGTTCAGCATTGAGCTTGAGCACACCATTTTGGAGATCAACAGCGCTGTCTTTGAGCAGCAGTAATGAGTTGGGAACTTAGCTATTGATAGAGAATTTTGATTACCATTTCACTTGTGTGACATTGGAGGAGCAGATGATTGATGAGAGTCCTCTCATTTTTAGCATTGTACAGCTCTATGAGGAGATTTTGCCTCCAGCACACTTGGATCTTTATGGATTCAAGATGGTCATTGGTGTGAGGTCTTCTCTAGGATATCTCCAAGAGGACGCATTTCAACATCCCATGAAATGCAAAGGTAAAAATCTGATTTGGGAGAAGGGTAGTCTTCATTGGAGGAGTACCAAGATGGAGCATGGTGGGAGGCACCCACATTTGGATGAATCGATATGGATGGTGAGAAATAGGTTGGTGAGATAGCTACATATCTATGACACCAGACAGCAGGAGGCTTGGCTGCATTGGCTACTCTTAAAAGAGTTTGGCCATCATGTGACATATCCTCTTTCAAAGGGTATGTGGGTGGAGGAAACTTGGCAGGGCACTTGCATCATATGGCAGCAAGGAGTATGGATGCATTGTGTTGATATGACATTCTTCATATCAATAATTATGTTTCACCTCATGATTTTTATGATGGAGTTGTGAGTGAGGGGGTAGCAAGAACTATTGTTGTTTTGGTTACTCTTGGGAGAGCATGGGAAGATTTTCTCCCATGCTTTGCATGATGTTGCAGGAGTAGGCGATGGCACTATCATGGTGTTGTTGGGGTTCCTGTGTTTTGGCAGTTTTGTCTCTACCAAAAGAAAATACAACATCAAACCACTTTGGGATCTCAGGATCTAGCCCTCCTAGATCTAGAGAGGGATCTCCCTATAAAATGCGAAGGAATATTTGTCTTCGAAGTTCGATTTTAAGGTATTAGGCCAATTATAGGGCACAAAGGTGGTTGTTTTGTTTGTTTTTTTGTTTGGTTGTTGGGAAATATGAAAGAAGGGTTCAATGTAAGACAAAGAAGTGGGCAAAGAATGATTTTGGCAATGGGAAGATAATTCAAAGAGAACTCAAATCCATTGGAAAATGGAGTCATAAAAGGGTTTACTTGCAATTCAATATCCAAGGCTTTCAAATGGGCTATTCATCTAAAACAGAGGATCTTTAAAGATGATAGTATGGGATGAAATGATAAGGACTGAAGGTGAATGACAAGGAAACCTTCCAAGGTGACCACTTAGGAGAAAATTTGGGGAAAAGACATGCCTTAACCGTCTATGACCAAACTCCTAATGAGGCTAACTCTTCAGACAATAGAAAACACTTAAGGTTTGACACAAATTGAAGCCTAAGATCAGAGAAAGGTTTTTAACTTTCAATGCTTTGACATTCAACTTAAGGGATCTTAGAAAGACTTAACTATTGGAAAAGGACCCTAGTGAGACAGAATCAACTCTAAATCTCCCAGTATCCCAATTATTTCAACTAAAACCAGACAAGAACATCTAAAAACAAAATCTTAAATTCACACATCAGTAAGAAGTGAAATAACCAACTACTATACTGGTTAAATTGTCTCAATTTTGTTCTCAGATCACACAATTAGTAGAAAAAATCCAAGATAAGAAGATCAGGAAGCATTAGGGTACCATGCAAGGGTATATCCTAAGCCAGATTATTGATTTCTTATCAGACAAATGAAATATGATGAATTACAGAGGGAAAACATAGACAAAGATAGAACACATCACCACTGCTTTAAATCAGGATCCAATGAACACGCTTGTCATATTAAAGAGCAACACCAGTCATATACACCATTGTCCAACAGCTTGATATTCAGTCTGAAATCATCTCCTCAGCCTATTTTACAACTAATACACCCAGATCTCTATCTCAAAGAAACATCTTACAATCCACGCTTATCCAAACAACAACCTTTACAATGTATTTTTCTTGAGTTCTTATAGCTGAACGAGAGGCAGTGGAGATAGATAGAGTTTTAAATGAAACATTAAAAAAGGGAAAGAAGAGTTCTCGAGACCCATTCTGTTTTAATATCCCTACATTGACTTTCAGTACCCTTGGATGAAAGAGTGGTCTTCGACAAGCTGATTATAACTTCAGAGGTATGTTCTTTGATGTACTTTTTGGATGTTTGTACTCTGTAGTACTTTGGGACAAGTAAGGCAGATAACTGACTTCAGGCCTGCCATACTGTGTAACAAATGCTCTGGCAATCTTAGGACTACTATTAAGGTGGTGATCTTCTCGGGAACATTGATGGAGAATAAAGACATTATGGGAATTCATCCTTTCTTGGGAAAGAACCTTCTGCTGATGTGAAACACTGATAAGGTTTGTTTCAAGTGCTTTAGGCCTTATTAGGCCTCCTGTATCATTCATGAGGTCTTTAATCTATATATTCTCCCTTTAACACTGGATTATGATATTAATCTTCAATAACAGGCTTTTAGTCTCTTTAATCCTTCACTGATACTCTTTGTCGCTTCTGTTGACTGCCTCTATGAATACTACAGGATTTCATGGCGTTGGAGGGTTTGAAACAGAGCTAATAACTCTGATTTGGATAAAACATGTCTTTAAAAACCCCCTCAGGAGTCTTTCCTGCAATCTCTGGCTTTGAAAAAGCTTCTTTGCACTCTCGATTTTCCTGTCTGTGCTGGTGAGATAGGGAGCGATTTTAATCATCTGTGGCCCTGAAAAACACAATAAACTTGTTAAGAAAAATCCATGGGAGTGGAGGTGGATGCTGTGGAGGCTCGTGGAAGATGGAGGTGCAGTGACGGACGTGGTGGATGCAGTGGAAAACGGCTGAAAATCGTTGCGAAATGGTGAAAGAACGATCTGATGGAGGTCTGGTGCGAAGAGGACTCTGGACCATTGGATTAGAATAGGAGATGCTAATCGATGGTCAGGATTCATCGGTGGAGCTGTTATAGAGGTTAGGCGAAATAAATTAACCTTTAGTGTAAAACACCAAAGTTTAGCTTTTGGGCGAATACAAAGGAAAAAAGATGAAAATGAATGAAATCAGGGTAATTGTATGGTGGGACCGGGATGGCAGAGGGAAATTGAACATGGACCGTTGGATCTTGAGAGGAGATCAATGGCGGAGATCTTCCGACGAAGTCCTTTGGTAGCTCCGATGAAAGAAAACTAGATGGAATGCGATGTGATATGAGTCGTTGATCTAACGCGATGTGATATGAGCCGTCGATCTAGATTAGATCGACGGTTGAGATCTTCAGATGGAGATTTCAGAAGTAAAAGGGGGGAGAAGTATTTTTTAGAAGAAAACAATTGTTTTCGTGCAACCTAGGAGTGGTTTTGAAATTTTGTCCGAAAGAACGCGATATGCCCTGCCGCACGACACGTGTCCCTCCCAAAACCGCTTTCATTGCGTAAATTTGAAGTGTTAAACCTCAGGCATAGAAACTACGTGATATGCACCTCAGCCGTTGGATGCAGGACAGGAAGATCTGACGGTGCAGGATAGTGCGCGATATGGATAGATGCATGGTCGGTAAGGTGGAAAAATTCAAAGGTGGGTTCATTGTGGGCTGTCAGATCTGAATAATGGACGGTCAAGATCAAAGGTAGGAGTGCTAATGTTCCAAAGGGGAAAATATTATAATAGATGGGCGGGACAAATCCTGACCGTTGGATCTATTGGGATGGACGGCAGAGATTTTAAAGAGGAAGCGGAGGCAAGGGATCAAGCGAATGGGCGGGGAGAAGGAGAGATGTTAGATTGAAGGGAACGAACGACGGGGATCAAATCGCATCGGAGAAAGGCAGGGGGATAAACTCCATGGTTTTGATTTTGTGATTATGCGCGAACCGTTGGATCAGCGGGGAGATCAAGGGTGGAGATCTAATTGGAGGGGGAGTGATGGAGGGCACAAGGGCTGAGCGCGATTAAATCTGGGCCGTTGGTTCTTGTGGATTCAATGGTCCAGATTAAAACTGGTGGGGTAATGAAAGGTGTGATGGGCGCGGTGAGACCTAAGCACTGGCTGTTATATCTATACAGATCAACAGTTGATATCACAATGGAGGTCGTCAAAATGAATGACAATCGCATCGGAAAATTTTTAACTAACAAAGGAAAAGCTCTCACAACAAACTTCCGATTGTGATTAGCACCCGGGGGCTTAGCGCCTAGTCCTGGCGTCGGTTGTATGCGAAAAAGGGGCCAAGGGTCAGGCCGAAAGGGGCTTAAGCCTGTTATAAGGTGAAAAGTGGGTCTTTTAGGCCAAAAACATAGTTTTTGAGGCTAAACAGTGGGTTCCGATAAAAGGAAAAAGGGGTTTTTAAACCAAATGAGGGGATTCACAAGGTTTTAAAAGGGTATTTGATGATTTAGATGACTTAGGAAGGGATTTTGGGGGTTTTTAGGAAATTTTGAGAAGGGAAAAAAAGGGGTTAAAATGGGGAATTTGCAAGGATAAAAGGGAGCAGATGGAGGCTTTCTTGAGCACAATTCTTTCACAAATAGTGAGGCTTTTCAATGGAAACAGTAGTGAGGGCTGTTCATAGGATACACAACACAAGGAGACTTCAAGAATGATAGGTTTTCAAAGGAAATGTATCTCTTGAAGACTTAGAAACAAATTTAGCCACCTGTTTGCTATGTCAAAATTTATAGGTGGCTAACAGTGGCTCCACATGGGGTGGCATCTTCTTGAAGGTGTCAATAACTTCAGAAATAATCTTTGGGAAGGAAGCCAGATGCCTAATCTTTGAACCATATTTTTCTTCTTCGGTCAGCTGCTACAAACATGATGGATATTGAGTCAGCAGAAGATATTCCCCAAACAATCTACCTACCCATCCTACAATCCAAACATTTTTTCTTCAAGGTGCATTTAGATTTGCAAACCTTATTCATCATTTTTTATTGAAAGTAGAAAACAAACTAATCTAATTCTACCCTTATTCCTCCATGGGACCAGGTTAAACAATTGGTCTCATAGCTTCTCTACCTAAACTAATATCTGCTAGGATTAAACTGTCTAGCAGACTTCTTTCTCTAAATTCTACAACAAAAATTTAAAAAAAGTCAAACCAGGATTAGAATATCTGGTTTGTTGTGGGTCCATGGCATAAAGACAGTTGCACATGGACTAAACTTTGAAGGAAATTGAAACCAAAATGTGAAGGCTTGAAATTGTGAAACTTTAGAGCATCCTTCTTTTCCCTGTGACTCAGGTTTTAAGCTTGTTAGAGTCACTTTCTTCTTCATTTCAGCTCTGGTTTTGGGCTTGATAGAGCTGATTCTTATTTCTTTCTTTGCTAGTTTAGGTTTTGGGCATTTTATACCCAGCCTTTCCCTTTCTTTGGCTTAGGTTTTAAGCTTGTTTGAGCCATTCTTTTGGAACTTCAGAGGTTCAAGTTTTGAGCATGTATAAACCTTTCTTTCCTCTCTTTTTTGAAACATTTTTCTCTTTTTCTTTAAAACAAAACACAAAAATGGTATTTACAATGGAAGTGAAAGCTTTAAACTGGAACTCAGCAGTAGTGATGCTTGAGCATCTTGCCGTTGACAGGACCCCCAAACAGATCTGTACCATCTAGCTCTTGCAGAAAAAAGGCATTTGGACCAATGGTGGATTGGATGATGTAAGGACCTTGCCACAAACTGTCAAATTTTCCATGCTTTCCTTTGTCCTCTCTTCTAGAGTCCCACTTAAGTACCTTATCTCCAATTTTGAAGTCACAAGCCTTTGTTCTCTTATCAAACAACCTTTTTATGTTTTCTTGCACTTTCAAAGCTATGTTGTATATTTCTTCTCTTGTCTACTAGAGATGTGTGGTTTGATTTATCCTCCTTACCATGTTGTCCTCTTCTGACTGAATTTCTTGCACCAATTTTATCACCGGTACCCCCAGGCTGGTGGGGAAAACTACATCCGCTCCATAGACTAACTGATATGGGGACATTCCAATGGATTTCTTTGTTGCTAACCTGTCAGCCCATAAAGCATGCACTAACTTTTTATGCCATGATTTCTTATTCTCTTCAAGCATCTTTTTTATGATGGTCACCAAAATTTTATTTGATGATTTTGCTAGCCCATTACCTTGTGGGTAATAAGCAGTAGAATTACCAAGTGCAATCTGATACCTGTGACAAAAATAAATCATCTTTTTGGAACCGAAAGCAACAACATTATCAGTGATAATCTTCCTAGGGCAGCCAAATCTAGAGAGGATGTGGTCTTCAAGGAATTTAATCATAACAAAATCTGTGGCATTCCTAGAAGGGATGGCCTCTATCCATTTTTTGAAATAGTTTGTGGTTGTGAGAATCCCTTTGTGTTGGGCAGACGAAGCAGGATGGATCTCCCCTATGAGATCTAGGCCCCACTACTGAAAGGGAGCTTCAATAGTTATAGGTTGTAATGGTAAAGAGAGGAGTTTTCTTTTTCCCTCAAAGATCTGGCACTTATGGCAAGAAACTGTCATTTTATGGATTTCATTAAACAGGGTGGGCCAGTAATAGCAGCCCTAATTATCTTTTTAGCAATGGCTTTCTAGTTGAGATGGCCTCCACACTCCCCTGCATGGAACTCATTTTTTATCCTCTCTGCTTCAGCTTCAGGCAGGCATTTAAGAAGCAAACCATTTGCATTTTTCCATTATAAACATTCATTTAAAATGTAATAGTTTCTAGCCTTTAACTTCAGAAACCTTGACTTAGTCTTTGATAAATTAGGAGGAGCATTAATATTTGTAAGAACATACAAGATGTTAGAATACCAAGGAGAGTTTTGAAATTGTTCTTCAACAATAGGATCAGACAACCCTTCATGCTCATCCAAGGCATCTACCATGTTTATGTCAAGGGCTTGTAGGTTGGATTCGGCCATTAGTTGAGCTAAGCCTTGACCTTTGATAATTTTTATGGGTTTGATCTCCAGAGCGTACTCTAGTATTACAGCAATCCATTTACCCCTCTTTCCATCTAGATCTTGGGACAAAATTTCTTTTACCACTATGTTTGGCACGTAGGCAATGATGTGAGAATGCAGAATATACACCCTGAAGTATTTCAAGGCCTTTACCAAGGCATAGGCATGTTTTTCCATTATGTTATATTTCAAGGGTGCATCCCTCAGTGCCTTGCTGAAAAAATAAATAGGTTGTTCCTGTCCCTCTGGATTCTTCTGCAACAAGACAGCAGCCACTGTATGCTCGGAAGCAAAGGAGAATATAAGGAAGTCTTTTGAAAAAGCAGGGCTGATTAGGACTGGTGCCCTGGTAAGTGCAAGTTTAACTAATTCAAAGGATTTTTTGGCCTCTAGAGTCCATTTGACTCCTACATATTTTTTCAGCATGTTTGTCATATCTCTGAGGAGTTCTGTTAAGTTTGGAACAAACCTCCTGAAGAAGTTAATTTCCCAATAAAGGACTGCAATTCTTTAATGTTTCTTGGGTGACTAATCTGCAGCATTCCCTCAACTATTTTCGGGTCTATTTTAATCCCCTTTTCTGATATAATATGGCCAAGAAGCTTACCTTCTTGAAGGCCAAATATAGTCTTCTTGGGATTTAAAGACAACCCAAACCTTCTACATTTCTGAAATACTCTTCTCAGATGTTTGAGGTGCTCCTCATCAGTTTTGGAATAAACTATTATGTCATTAAGATAAATGACAATGAAGTGCTCTATTTCCTCTAAAAATGCTATGTCCATAGCTCTTTGGAAGGTTGTGCCAGCGTTCATTAGTCCAAAAGGCATTTTCACGTACATGAAAGTGACCCATGGAGTGGTGAAAGTTGCCTTAAGTTGATCTTCTGGGAGCACTAAGACCTGGTTATACACTGAAAATCCATCTAACAGTGATATCCTCTTTGAGCCAACTACCCTCTGTAAGATGTGTTCCATTTTGGGTAAGGGGTAATTGTCTTTTAGGGAGGCTCTGTTAAGGTTTCTAAAATCAATGCACAGTCTCATTTCGCCTGTCTTTTTCCTTACAGCTACAAGGTTGGACACCCAATCCGAAAAACCTCATAGGCACTATGATTCCTGCCTCATACATTTTCTTGATTTCCTTTTCTACAAGAGGCAGTTGTACTGGGTTCATCCTGCGTAGTTTTTGCCTAAAGGGTTTTTGGTTTTCTTTCACTGGGATCTTATGCTAGATTATTTATGTGTCATAGGCTTTTAAGTCCTCATAGCTCCAAGCAAACACATCAACGAACTCTTTAAACAAATCAATGTATTTTTTCATGATGTGCACTGGCAATGATTTAGCTAATTTAATCATCTTGGGCTTATCCTCGGTGGCTATATTGCATTATTCAACATCTGATTCAGTGTGTTCTATAGTGGGTTTCTTTGCTACATCATTAAAATCAAAAAGTTCCTCTAGGGGTGCCAGTCCTCTAGGTATATTCTTGTCTTTCGACTACAGCACCTCTATGTCTTCTTTTTCTGCGTTCTTGTATTCTTCAATTTGAGTTCCAAATTCTTCAGTTAACATGTTTATTTATACATTGTGGGGTGATTTTTCTTCATAAGGGGGCTCTTCATTCAGGCCATTTTCATCGGATTTAGAGTTTGAATCAGAAATTTCAAACTCATTCCTGCCAAGCAGGAAATCCTCTATCTGCTTGTTGCCCTCAAAGACTTGCTAATATTTCTCATTATCTGGCACTGAAGGTCTATATTTTGTTTGAATGATGATCTGTTTGTCCCTAGGAGATTTCTAATATGAACTAGCAACGCAGGCTAATCCATTTGCAATAACGTTATGATTCCTAGGAACAAACACAAGCTCGTATTCTACAAAGGTTTTCAATAAATCCATGGCATCATTCCTATATGCCCTCAATCTAGGATGCTTTGCAGTGTACTCTCCGTTCACTTTTTTGATGACTAATTCAGAGTCTCCATGTACAACTATCCTTTGGGCTCCTAGTTTTTTCAATAGATTCAATCCTAGGATGAGAGCCTCATACTCTGCAATGTTGTTTGTACATTTAAAATCTAGCTTGAAGGCATGACTCTCAACATAGTTACTTTCAGTATTGTGTAACCATACCCCCACTCCTGCATTATTCCTAGTGCAAGACCCATCAAATTCCATTCTCCATAAGGGATCTTTTTCAGATTTATCATCATTTTCATCCCTAATGTTGGGTTCACCATTATGTTGTATTATGGGGTCTGCACCGTGGTGTGGAATTTTTTGTTCTTCATGATGTGCATGAAGTTTAGAGTGATGAGTAATCTGCAGTTTGCAGTATTGGTTTTGTTCACTCTGAGTTTCTGATTCAGTGCACTGTTCTAACGTTTCTCTCTCATTTCCCTCTATATATAGAGTGGCCATTATGTTAAAATTTGTGGCTTCTACTCCATTTTTAGATCTGTGTTTCCTAGCTCTTGTTCATCAGTAAACTCATCGTTGTATAGGATAAAGGAATCCAGATCTGTGTGGATAGAGTAGAGAGGTGAATTTTCAAGTTTCTCGGGGCTGCTAACCATGAACTTCATGTGTGCCTCTCTATACAGTCTTCTAAGCTGGCTAAAGATAGGGATTGTGGCATATGTCCCATCCATCTGCATTGTACCTTGCAGCTTGGCACCCTATGACCTTGATATCAACATTCCATACTTAGGAGGCACATCTACCACTACAACATCCATAACCATGCACTTGGCTGGGATTTGAGTCAAATTCACACAAAGATCTTTGATTACGCCCAGGCACCTCACTCTACTAGAGTCAAAGGAATATAATTCCTTATAAGGTCTGGTTATTTCTAGGCCTAACTTTTCCATTATCACTTTGGGCATTAGGTTCTGTGAAGCCCCTGAGTCATGCATAGCATTATGCAAGATTTTGTCGTGGATATTAAGGCTGACATAGAAAGGAGGTATCACCCCCTCCTGAAATTTCCCTTCAATTTTTGGGCCAAACAAGAGAGCAGGTTGATCATCATTTAAATTGACAGTGTCACTATTTTCTCCTAGATTTAAAGCTTTCAAAATTTGACCTTTATATGCATCTTGGGTGGCTAACTCAGTGAGAGGAACATAAATTTTTATTTTGGCTATCTCACTTTCCAAATTGAAAGGGGATCGACTCTTTGAAAGGCTCAATTCTGTTTTATTGGCCACCATTTTATTAGCAGAATCAACTTGTTGATTCTCACTATGTACAATGTTTGAAGTTGTCTTATCAGGGGCATTAGCTGCAGTGCTAGTGCTGCTAGTTTCTTGACTTGTTTTATTAGTAGTCTGGATGTCTCTTGCTTTGTTTTTGCGAGAACTCTCAGCGGCTGGTTTGTTACTTTCAGCAGTCACTTTAGGAGTCTTTTTAGGTCTCTTCTTAATGGTGATTTCAGAAGCTTTTTCTTTGGGAGTGTCTATGTTCCTCTTGCTTCTGAGATCATATTGTTCTCGGACCTGCATGATGGAATTTTCGAACCCCAACCTATAATCTTCAGATTCTAACCCTTCCTCATCCCAATGTGATTATGAGGTCTGATTATCCTCTGTAGGAAAGGTGTGATGTTGGTTATCTACTTCCACCATGTTGATGGTAGTTCCCTCTGATTCTTCTATTATTCCTTCATCCTCATCAAGGAAATTCTCTTGGAATGGAGGTATGATTTGTTGATCAGAGTCTCTTTGTCTATTTGGGGGATCGTTTCTCCTAAAGTTTTGGTTCTGGTTTTGATTTTGGTTTTTGCTCTGATTATTTACTTGGATAACCATTTTCTCCATCATTATTTCCATCCTCTCCATTTTTTTGGCTAGGATATCATACTTGGAATCAGATGAAGAAGTTGCAGTGTCATCCCTATTGGTTACCTTCTTTTCATCCCTCATTCTAGCTCTTTTTTCAATCAGGTTTTCTTCTACACTCATTGATCCTTTCTGCATGTCTTCTAATGTGTTATAATCTCTCTCCCTTAACTGATAGGCCATGTCAGCATCAAATCCTTCCGAGTATTTCACTAGGGCCATTCCTTGGGGAGGTTTCATGTGTGGTGGAAGAGCGTTGTAGACACTATTAAACCTAGTAGAATAGTCATGGACACTCTCTCCCTGATTTCTTCTAAGGTTCCTGTACTCAGCTAATATTGCGAGAGGGTTGCTTTTGACTTCCTATTTGTTTATGAAGGTTTGATGTAAAGAGGGAAGATCATGGATACTATTAGGAGGTAGGCCCTTAAACCACTTCTTCACATCTCCTCCTAAACTCTGAGCGAATATTCTCATTTTAACAGTCTCATCATCTATCTCCATATAGTCAAAGGCATCTTCCATCCTATCTACATGGTGTTGAGCTGTGGCAGATTCTTTCCCAGTGAAATGAGGGATTTTTGATTGATAATCATTGGGTAAAGGCACTAGGGGTTGTGGTAACACCAAGGGAGAATACCATGCTGCCATGATGGTGTTTTGTGGAGGTAAAGTTTGGGCTTGAGAAGCAGGTATATGAAAGACATAAATGCTAGGACCAACAGTAAACTGTTGAGCAGATCTAGGGTGAGAGAGGCCCGAGTTATGGATGAAATGAATATTAGGCGGTGTTTATGGAGGAGTTTCTCTATCCCTAATCTGTTGATCGCTATGTTGTGGTGAACTTGGAGGCTCAAAGTCTGTTTTTTCTATAGAACTGAGTGACTAAGTTCTTGGTAAATTACTTGGTAAGTCTAAGTTAATTTGAGTGTTTGATAGAGCTGCAAAGTTTTCAGGTGCTGAATTAGATCTATTAATGTGTCTGATAATAGTTGGATCCCTATATGTATAATGCTTCCTAAGAATACTCTCAGGGTTGTCAACTACCTCAGGTGGGTTTGTATTAGGATAAGCCCTGGTATGGATTGTTCTTGAAGCCAGTATGTTAGGCCTCAATGAAGAAAGTTAGCCAGGTATGACAGTCTTTTAAGAGGCAAACTATCTTCAAACCATGAATCTTAATCCTATGTGTTTCTTTTAATATGGATGATTTTGTAATGCAACTGGTCTCCCAGTGAAGTCTTGTGAAAACAAAGATAATCAGTAGGCCTACTGATCATCAGTGAAGTCTTATGGTCATTCAGGAACTGTGGAGTCACCAGGTGGAAGGTTTAGAATGTTTTAAGGAGATTTACTATCCACCACAGTGATTTACTACCAAACTAAGGCTACTATGGTCTTATTTGAGTTCTTAGAGATGTTTTAAGGAGTGTTTTACTCAAAGCTCCCCAGTGGAGTTGCCATTATGTTGGGTTTCCTGTGTTTTGGTAGGTTTGGCTCTACCAAAAGACAAGACAACATAAAACCGCTTTGGGATCTCAGGATCTAGCCCTCCTGGATCTAGAGAGGGATCTCTCTATAAAAGGTGAAGGAATATATGTCTTCGAAGCTCGATTTTAAGGTATTAGGCTAGTTATAGGGCACAAGGGTGGTTGTTTTGTTTGTTTGTTTGTTTGTTTGTTGCGAAATATGAAAGGTTCAATGTAAGACAAAGAAGTGGGCAAAGAAGGATTTTGGAAATGGGAAGATAATTCAAAGAGAACTCAAATCCATTGGGCAATGGAGTCATAAAAGAGTTTACTTGCAATTCAATATCCAAGGCTTTCAAATGGGCTAGTCATCTAAAACAGAGGATCTCTAAAGATGATAGTATGGGATGAAATGATAAGGAATGAAGGTGAATGACAAGGAAACCTTCCAAGGTGACCACTTAGGAGAAAATATGGGGAAAAGGCATGCCTTAAACGTCTATGACCAAACTCCTAATGAGGCTAACTCTTCAGACAATAGAAAACACTTAAGGTTTGACACAAATTCAAGCCTAAGATCAGAGAAAGGTTTTTAACTTTCAATGCTTTGACATTCAACTTAAGGGATCTTAGAAAGACTTAACTATTGGAAAAGGACCCTAGTGAGACAGAATCAACTCTAAATCTCCCAGTATCCCAATTCTTTCAGCTAAAACTAGACAAGAACATCTAAAAACAAACTCGTAAATTCACACATCAGTAAGCAGTGAAATAACCAACTACTATACTGGTTAAATTATCTCAAATTTGTTCTCAGATCACACAATTAGTAGAAACAATCCAAGATAAGAAGAGTAGGAAGCATTAGGGTACCATACAAGGGTATATCCTAAGCCAGATTACTGATTTCTTATCAGAGAAATGAAATATGATGAATTACAGAGGGAAAACATAGACAAAGATAGAACACATCACCGCTGCTTTAAATCAGGATCCAATGAACATGCTTGTCATATTAAAGAGCAACACTAGTCATATACATCATTTTCCAACAGCTTGATATTCAGTCTGAAATCATCTCCTCAGCCTATTTCACAACTAATACACCCAGAGTTCTATCTCAAAGAAACAGCTTACAATCCACGGTTATCCAAACAACAGCCTTTACAATTGATTTTTCTTGAGTTCTTATAGATGAACGAGAGGTAGTGGAGGTAGATAGAGTTTTAAATGAAACATTAAAACATGGAAAGAAGAGTGCTCGAGGCCCACTCTATGTTAATATCCCTGCATTTACTTTCAGTACTCTTTGGGTGAAAGAGTGGTCTTCGACAGGCTGATTATAACTTCAGAGGTATGTTCTTTGATGTAATTTTTGGTTGTTTGTACTCTGTAGTACTCTAGGACAAGTAAGGCAGATAAATGACTTCAAGCCTGTCATACTGTGTAACAAATTCTCTAGCAATCTTAGGACTACTATCAAGGTGGTGATCTTCTCGGGAACATTGATGGAGAATAAAGACATTATGGGAACTCGTCCTTTCTTGGGAAAGAACCTTCTGCTGATGTGAAACACTGATGAGGTTTGTTTCATGTGCTTTAGGCCTTATTAGGCCTCCTATATCATTCATGAGGTCTTCAATCTGTATATTCGCCCTTTAACACTGGATTATGATATTAATCTTCAATAACAGGCTTTTAATCTCTTTAATCCTTCACTAATACTCTTTGTCACTTCTTTTGACTGCCTCTATGAATACTGAAGGATTTCATGGTGCTGGAGGGTTTGAAACAGAGTTAATAACTCTGATTTGGATAAAACATGTGTTTAAAAACCCCCTCAGGAGTCTTTCCTGCAATCTCTGGCTCTGAAAAAGCTTCTCTACGCTCTAGATTTTCCTGTCTATGTTGGTGATATAGGGAGTGATTTTAGTCATCTGTGGCCCTGTAAAACACAATAAAATTGTTAAGAAAAATACATGGGAGTGGAGGTGGATGCTGTGGAGGCTCATGGAAGATGGAGGTGCAGTGACATACGTGGTGGATGCAGTGGAAAACGACTGAAAATTGTTGTGAAATGGTGAAAGAACGATCTGACAGAGGTCTGGTGCGAAGAGGACTCTGGACCATTGGATTAGATTGGGAGATGTTGATCAACAATCGGGATTCATTGATGGAGCTGTTGTAGAGGTTAGGTGAAATAAATTAACCTTTAGTGTAAAACACCAAAGTTTAGCTTTTGGGCGAATACAAAGGAAAAAAAATGAAAATGAATGAAATCGGGGTAATTGGATGGTGGGATTAGGATGGAGGAGGGAAATTGAACGTGAACCATTGGATCTCGGGAGGAGATAAACAGTGGAGATCTTCTGGCGAAGTCCTTTGGCAGCTCCGATCAAAGAAAAGTGGATGGAACACGATGTGATATGATCTCTCGACCTAGATCAGATCGACGGTTGAGATATTCAGATGGAGATTTCGGAAGAAAAATTGGGGAGAAGTGGTTTTTAGAAGAAAACAACTATTTTCGTGTGGCCTAGGAGTGGTTTTGGGATCTCCGCATGACACGTGTCCCTCCCAAAACCGCTTTCATCGCGTAAATTTGAAGTGTTAAACCTCGGGCACAGTAACTACGCGATATGCACCTCAGTTATTGGATGCAGGATGGGGACATCTGACAGTGCAAGATAATGCACGATATGGACAGATGCATGGTCGGTAAGGTGGGAAAAGTCAAAGGCGGGTTCACTGTGGGCCGTCAGATCTGAATAATGGACGGTCAGGATCAAAGGTAGGAGCGCTAATGTTCCAAAGAAAAAAAGATTATAATAGATGGGTGGGACAAATCCTGACCGTTGGATATATTAGGATGGATGGAAAATATTTTAAAGAGGAAGCAGACGCAAAGGGTCAAGCGAATGGGCGGGGACAAGGAGAGCCATTGGATCGAAGGGAACGAACGGCGTGGATCAAATCGCATCGAAGAAAGGCAGGGGGCTGAACTCCATGGCTTTGATTTTTTGATTACGTGCAGACCATTGGATCGGCAGGGAGATCAACGATGGAGATCTGATTGGAGGGGGAGTAATGGAGGGCACATGGGCAGAGCGCGATTAAATCTAGGTCGTTGGTTCTTGTGGATTCAACGGTCCAGGTTAAAACCGACAGGGTAATGAAAGGTGTGATGGGCGCAGTGAGACCTAAGCACTGGCAACAAAGGAAAAGGGACCCGAGGGCTTAGCGCCTGGTCCTGGCACCGGTCATATGTGGAAAATGGGCCAAGGTTCAGGCCGAAAGGGACTTAAGCCTGTTATAAGGAGAAAAGTGGGTTTTTAAGGCCAAAAACATAGTTTTTTAGGCTAAACAATGGGTTCCGTTAAAAGGAAAAAGGGGGTTTTAAACCAAATGAAGGGATTCACAAGGTTTTAAAAGGGGAAATTGGTGATTTAGATGACTTAGGAAGGGATTTTAGGGGTTTTTATTAAATTTTGAGAAGGGAAAAAAAAGGGATTAAAATGGGGAATTTGCAGGGATAAAAGGGAGCAGATGGAGGCTTTCTTGAGCACAATTCTTTCACAAATAGTGAGGATTTGCAATGGAAATAGAAATGAAGGATGTTCAGAGGATACACAACACAAGGAGACTACAAGAATGATAGGTTTTTAAAGGAAATGTATCTCTTGAAGACTCAGAAACAAATTTAGCCACCTATTTGCTATGTCAAAATTTATAGGTGGCTAACAGGTGCAAAGGGGCTGCTCCTTAGCCTTGGAAGATCTGGAGGTACTTCCACTTTGGAAGGAATCTCCCATATACAGCAGCATTATGGTAGATGACTTTTACATGGGACATGTCAAAGAATGGAGAAATGAGATGACAGGAGCCTTATTACAAAGGCCAACAACGTTTTCACTTGGGAGCTTGGGTGTATTAATGGAGTGTTCCCAGGATCACTTCACATATGATGCACTTGCTGGACAAGGAGGAGGTGAGAGTGATGGAGTAGTGGATAGAGACATCTACTACTGTGATATGCTCTTCTTGACTTGGATTTCCAAGCATAAGAAAAAATATCTTCATGCAGCATATGACTCATTCCTCTTCATGGGACTATGTCATACCACTATGGAGGGCTTATTCATAAATCTTATTATCATCTTCCTCTCAGTACATGTTAAGAATTATGTTTCTGTATTTATTGATTTTCTAACATCGTATTTGCATTCTCTTACCATTTCTATACAATGGATTTCTCCACAAGAGGGCAAGCCTGTCTTTGGGCTTCATGGTCAATTTTGGGCCAACATCTATGATGGGGATTCACATGATTCAACTTCGTTTTTCCCTTTGAGGCACATAAGTCTATATTATGTGAACATTGCAACAAAGGGCTTTTGAAAGGCTTCTGCAATGTTCACATAATATAGACTTATGTGCCTCAAAGGGAAAAATAAAGTTGAATCATGTGAATCTATCATTCAATGTTTTACTGGAACCTTATTAAGATGGGGGGAAATAGAGACATCACCAGCATTAGTGACAAAAAAGGAAAATGAAATTTTGAAGGATGGAGGGGGAGATATTATTCATAATCTGGATGGAAGCCCAAAAAGTAATATGATTGGAGCATTGACTTCATTTATTTTAGAACATTGGTGTGGAGGAGAAATTGAACTTGCAAATAAGCATGAGATGATTCTCATGAACTTTAAATGCTATAAAATATCTCAGAATGATAGATTCACATGATTCAACTTCATTTTTCCCTTTGAGGCACATAAGTCTATATTATGTGAACATTACAACAAAGGGCTTCTGAAAGGCTTCTGCAATGTTCACATAATATAGACTTATGTGCCTCAAAGGGAAAAATGAAGTTGAATCATGTTAATCTATCATTCAATGTTTTACTGGAACCTTATTAAGATGGGGGGAAATAGAGACATCACCAGCATTAGTGACAAAAATGGAAAATGAAATTTTGAAGGATGGAGGGGGAGATATTATTCATAATCCGGATGGAAGCCCAAAAAGTAATATGATTGGAGCATTGACTTCATTTATTTTAGAACATTGGTGTGGAGGAGAAATTGAACTTGCAAATAAGCATGAGATGATTCTCATGAACTTTAAATGCTATAAAATGTCTCGGTATGAAAACTTGCATGGAGATTGGATCCAAAGAATATATGAAGTCAAGGATAGAAAAAATATCTTATGGAAACAGGTCTATTTGGCAGCATTGCCTTCAAAATTTTTTGATTATCTCAGACAACAAGATGCCTTCCAATTTCCTTTTGAATCTTGTACTTGGGGAGAAATTTACAGAATTATAATCAAAGTCCCTTTAGGACTATGTACAAGTATGAAAGTGAACAAATTACTATAAAAATTATCCAGACTGGCAGATAGAAAATCAATATGTAGAAAATATGGCCTATCCATTGACCCCATAATTAAAAGAAGAAAACATAAAAATAAAGTCAAGAAAGCAAAAATACAAGGATACAGAGAATATCCAAAAAAGAAAAAGAAAGGGACTAGAAAATGATACTACAAATATGTTCCAAAGACACATTATTATCAGCCTAAGTACTTTCATCTAGAAACACAAAAAAGAGATCAGTGGAATAAACTAACATGTTGGCTCTGTGGCCAACCAGGACATACATCAAATCATTGCCCTCTTGCAAATGAATCTAAGAAAAATAGAGGAAAGAAGTCTCAAGAAATAGAAAAGAAGAAGAAAACAGTAAAAATAGAGGGGTCAATCATGTGCTATAAATGTGGTTCCAAAAACCATAAGTCTGAAAATTGCCACAACTTCACAATCAGAGAAAAAATCCAACAACAACAACTTTGTTCTACCTCATCATCCTCTAAAAGCTCTTCCTTAGAATCTTCTGAAGAAGAATTAAATATGCTTATGAATGAATGCAATTGTACTGATTCAGATGATTGCCACTGTGATTCAGATACTGAATCAGAAATTTTGTCTGATGAAGAAGACTTTGTTTCTGAAAAGAAACAAAAAGAAAAAGTTCTCAGGGAACAAACTATAGATTATTCAGAGAAAAAATTACTCACCCAAATCGAAGCATTGGCAAAAGGAGAAATGAAATAAAAAGTGTTGGAAACTTTTCTAAATACCAGGCATAAATACCAGGGAAGCAGTAGTAGAACTATTTCAAAAACAGAAGCCAAGGCATTGTTCATTGATTCCTCATTTGAGAAAAATACAAGAGCTTTCCATTGAAGCCAACAGTAATCAAAATCCAAGTCCTTAACATTGGGAGAAGTTAGCCAAGAGATTCACAATCTTGAAAAGGAAATCTCTTCCCTAAAAACAAATGTTTCTGAAATAGAAAAAGGAAAGACACTTGATGAAGAAGAATACTTTTCAAACCCAAATATAAAAAATTTTGAAGGAAAAAGTGATGACTCTATGGGTTTTAGAGATATGAGAGTTATGACCATACAATACCAGCAACATCATGTCATGTTGGATATTTGCATAGAAGGAGAAATGTTTTCTCTAAAGACACTTATTGACACAGGTGTTGATGTCAATGTTCTAAATTCAAAACTAATACTATAAAAATATTGGGTAAAGTATTTCAGACAATTGGTTGGGTTAGGAAGCAAAAATTTATTATTTGAAGTTCCGCAGGCTTCCATATGTTTCAAAGAACATTGTGTCAATCTAAAAAAATTTGTTTCTGACATCCCTATTGACTGCATTTTACGAAATATATTTTTGGCTGTTGTAGAGCCACATGGGTCAGCCATATTAAAGGGTAACAAGGTTGGATATTTTATATATGTGCCAAACTCAGAAACTAAGCTACAAACAATTAAGCTACCCTTCATCTCTACTCCCAGGGTATCAAACATAGTGCAATCCATGCAACAAATTGAAAAATCTAGCAATAAATTGGTTGAACTCAAGGACCTAAAATCTACCACAAAAATAGGAGATTATCTGCAGACTCTTGTCATCAAACAAAGGATATCCAGTTTGAGATCAAAATTTGAGAAAGAATGTTGTGCTAAAGAACCAAATGCCTTTTGGCATAGGAAACAACATTGTGTAGAATTTCCATACAAAGATGAATATGAAGGAAAACCTTACAAAAGCAGAGAAATACCCATGAACAAAGAATACAGGGATCTATGTCAAAATGAAATAACCAGCGTATTAAATATAGGATTGATCAGAGAATCTAGTAGTCCATGGAACTGCTATGGCTTCTACGTTAATAAACATTAATAGCATTTGATAGGGATTCCAATATTATTCATAAACTACAGACCTCTGAACAATGTCTTATCAAATGATACTTACCCTATTCCCCACAAAGGGAACCTCTTAGCAAGGATAGAAAGGGCTAAAGCATTTTCTAAGTTTGATATGAAATCAGGCTTTTGGCAAGTTGCAATCAAAGAATCTGATAAATTCAAAACATCTTTTAGTGTCCCAACAGGACACTATGAATGGAAAGTAATGCCTTTTGGGCTCAAACATGCTCCTTCCAAATTTCAAAAGGTTATGGATACAATTTTCAAACCATATTTTGATTGGCTACTAGTATATATTGATGATGTGCTCATATTCTCCAAAAATGTCCATGAACACTTCAAACATGTTCAAATATTTATCCAACTTGTTAAGAACAATGGGTTGGTGCTCAGTAAGAAAAAGGTTGAACTCTTCCAAACCAGTATCAAATTTTTAGGACATACAATCAAGGATGGACAAATTTCTCTGCAAAAGCATGCTCTAGAATTCACTAATAAATTCCCAGATATTATCACTAACAAAACCCAATTGCTGAGGTTCTTGGGATGCTTAAATTATGTAAGCAGTTTCTATAAAGATTGTGCCAGAGATAAAACATTACTCTGTAGGTTTTAACCCTGAACATAAATTATCTACACACGAATCTTATAACAGAAAATAAACAATAGCGAGAGCATAAAACATAAAACAGATAAACACAGAGATTTTCCCCTAGATCCCAAATTGGGATGACCAGCTTGATTTTTCATTATATTCCTTTTAGTGTTACAACACATATATATACATGCCGAAGCATACATAAACCCCAATCCATAAACCCTGGATTAGAACATAACCGTAGTTCCCTTGACCGGATCTACAAAAATACCGGGGGCCGAAAACCATCGTACCCCAAAACCATGTGCAAAACCATGCACAAAACCATGGACGCGGACTACCCACCGGAAATTAAGGACCCAAAATTTTCGCCAGAGTATTTTGCCAGGACACGACGAGGCTATCTCCCGTAGCGTGCTTAGTCGTGGAAAGAATATAACACATACCCAACATTCTCCCACTTGTTGTTTTCTTTCCATGGGGGGCCACAGGAGGGCTTAGTCATTGGCCCAATTCTTCAACACCCATTATTTCTCTACACCAAGAGAACTTCTGAGTGCTCACAGACTTTGTTAATGCATCTGCAACATTCTTCAAAGTGTCCACCTTTACCAGCAACACCCTTTTAGCCTCAACCATATCTCTAACAAAGTGATATTGAACATCAATGTGCTTAGTCTTTGAATGATAAGCAGGGTTCTTAGCCAAGAAAATTTCACTTTGGCTATCACAGTCTATCCTTATAGCTTGTTGTACCAACCCCATACTTGAACACAATCTCTGCAACCAAACTGCTTCCTTGCTTGCATGAGTGGCTACTATGTATTCTGCCTCTGTAGTTGAAAGAGCCACTACAGGCTGTCTTTTACTCATCCAACTGACTGCGCCTCCAAATAGGCTAAACACATACCCACTTGTAGATCTTCTTTGGTCCAGATCTCCAGCCCAGTCTGCATCAACAAAACCACGAATGTCCAACATTCTTTCCAATCTTGGTCTTCCCTAGTAGCACAAGCCATAATCACTAGTGCCACGTAAATATCTGAAAACCCGCTTCACTACTGTCCAATGCTCCTTCCCTAGGTTTGACATAAACCTGCTCAATACTCCCACTGCATGTGCAATGTTTGGTCTAGTATAGACCATTGCATACATCAGGCTACCCACTGCACTTGCATATGGAACACAGGACATATACTCCTTGTTGAGGAGGTAAATCCCCTCTGCGGACAGAGGCGATCCCTACTAGCCCAGCAGGGGTCTAGCAACAAACAAACAATGCTATGACGCAAGCTCCTAATTACGAATGAAAGACTTGGGATAGAAGCCTACCTGGATTCCAACGCTATGATCTGAAGAAGAAGTGTCCCCGTCCTTCAGCCCTGGCAGATCACGATCCTTCCACGATCTTCGCGGATGAACACCTGCACATAGAAGAAACGAACAGATACAAGCATAGGAACCAGCATACGTAACTAAACATCGGTCAGAAAAGATATAACTCGCATTAACATGATGGAAAACGGAGTGGAACCATAATCATAGTCATCTATTAGGTAATAAACGAATAGAAGTTACAACCAAGTTCTGACGTCGCAGCTTCCTTCGAACGGGTCTCCGGTCGTCCACGTCTCGTAAAGCTCGCCAAGGAAAGGGAAAACCTCTCCAGAGTCTCGTAACAATGGTCTCCTCGCTTAAATGGGCCTTAAGGGAAAGAAGGGATTCTTTACAACACAAAGGCACTTGGGAATAGGGAGATGCAAAGCTTCAGCACTTCAAGACTATCAGCCCTTCAGCCCCTTCATCAATGGATGAAGGCTATATTTATAGAGAGGAGGAGGAGGTTGGGATCCCTACAATAGTGGAAGGGAGGCCTTATCCTTTGGGAGGTTCCCCATATGGTGGAAACAAGAGGCCAAAGGAGGAAGGCCGTGGTTATTCAGGCGAAACCACTCCTGATGACTCATCCACGAAGTTGTTGTAATCGAAACTTCGCCTCTTTTTTAAAAAACTTTCCATAAACAGAGTGGCGCGGGTACAACACTGGGACAAAGCGCCAATTGGCGCGGGCTCGGTGTTAATTTTCCCCCATTGGCGCGAGTACATAACGGGCTACCAGCGCCAATGCAAAAACATGTGTTTTTAGGGGTCTGCTTAGGAAATGATAAACAGGAGAAATGTTGTCCTCATGGAAAGGGATGCAATGAAGGTATTTTCAAGGCTTGACATTGCTCACAGGTCACATAATGGGTCCTCCATTGTGCGGGACGGGGAATGGTACGGACGGTGACAAATTACTGTGTAACAGATGCCCCCTAAAGCATGAGGCCCGAGAGAGAGAGAGGGGTGAAATGCTTTACGAGAACATGTTCAACTGAAGGCCCGCCGTCGGAAAACCTGCGTAGAAAGATACAACTGAAATCTCAAGTACATGATGTATATATATGGTATGGACGCAGCCATCTGAAACAGAGTATGCTATAATCCGGATCTAGGGTATGGGCGCAGCCATCCAACTAAGATCAAACAAATAGACTCAGGTATGGTCGCAGCCATCCAATCAGTGAGTCATGTACATAATGATAATAATCCACAATCGCAGCCTGGATTACAACAGACACAATCCAGGGTCTTGCGCTCCATCTCGACCCAAACAAGTACAAGTTCGAGCATGTGAATATGTGAGCTGATGTCGAACATGCAAGAACATCGTTTGATTACCAGCCAATGATGAAAGCTGTTAACAGACGCGAGAGAAACCACCAATAATGACAATGGTCCTCAAGGTACTACAGGTACAATCTACGGCGTGTGAATAAATGAGTTGACGTCGAACACCCACAGAATCATTCGATCGGAAGTCAATGATGTAAACTTCACGTCGAATGCGACGAACCTGCCATTGAGGCATGCAGGCTCCAAGGTACCATCAGGAGTCTCTAGACCAACTTTCTGGATAATGAGTTGATGTCGACAGGAAGTGACCTTGATCGAAGGTGGGCCATAATGATTCCCACATCATCGACACGAGACAGAGAAACATAATGTTTTGTTGTGAATCAGGATTGTATGAGAAACAGAGGAAGGTTGATATTCGCAGAGGCCAACTTCTCTTGAACACATAAACGACACGACAATGGATTTGGCAGTATTTGACATCAATAGATCAAAGGTCATGGCGACGAGGCAGTGAACAGATGAGAGGTCAAAAGAGATTACCCAAACCCATGGAAGCAAAGTGAAACAACGAGATGAGATGTCCTCAACCCGACACGAATGCAGACAAGTGCCATGTTCAAGAGCGACATACTGCCGACGACAACGACAATGGTTCCATTTTTCCCCCACCATTTCTGGCGAGTACCTCTTTATTTGTACACAAGCTTGAAGAGGATACCATATGCTTGTCATATAAGTCCGCCCTTCGGGCGAATCCATCCTAGTGCATTTAACGAGTCCTAGGAAGGAGAAACTCGGAGAACGTCATTTCGACTATATCCAATGTCATCAGGGTTTAACGAGTCTGACAAAGGAAGAACTCGGTGTCTTTTCATGTTTAGAGAGTTTGAAAAGACAGCGAAAAAGAAAACTCCACAGGTCCCTTTTCGTAAATAGTTCCCCAGATACGAAAAGGTAGAAAACAATATCTGGGAAAACCTCCTAGTCGCAATAGGCTAGGGTATTCCTTTTTCGTAATCAATCCATCCCAGCCCGAA
Source organism: Pinus albicaulis (assembly GCA_034641835.2). Taxonomy (NCBI): domain Eukaryota; kingdom Viridiplantae; phylum Streptophyta; class Pinopsida; order Pinales; family Pinaceae; genus Pinus; species Pinus albicaulis. The sequence goes on from CM076573.1 coordinate 620,614,916, forward strand.
AAAGGGTTAAACTTATACTGGGTGAATGTCGATTCGTGTCCATTTTAACGAGATCGAAACGACAAGGGCCTCGACGATCTTTTCATATTTAGAGAGTCAGAAAAGAGCTGAAAGATGACTCCACCTGGAGGAACGAGTGGTATAAAGGGTAGCAACTGGTTCCGGTAATGGTGGAACTGCTCTGAACAAATAAAGGTCAAGAGGCTGGCTAACAAGACCACTCATCGCAGCGGTTCCTCGGGAATGGGTAAATAACCAAGTGAAGGCATATGATCGGCCAAGCAGATAGTGACGATGGAGTGAGAAAACCAAGGCTCATCTGGCAAAAACAGGCTGATAAATGGCAATCACAAGAGGTAAAATGGGAAAGGTTTCATTTTTACACAAGCTTGAAATCAGGAAACTCTGCTTGAAGTTGGTTTCATTTTTACACAAGCTTGAAACAAAGATAAACTATGCTTGAAACCGGTTTCATTTTTACACAAGCTTGAAACGGACACAAACTATGCTTGTAAAAGTTAAGCATGCCCCCAGCATGGTGACTCAATTCGAGGTACATGCCCCCCAAGCTTCAGTCCATATGAAAGGCAAATGGAGTGAAGGTTCAAGTGACGAGATCAAGAGAAAGACTCGACTGGGATTTTACGAGATCTAACAAAGACTCGAATTGAACGGGAACGTGTTTCATTATTTTAACGAGGTTGACACATTAAAAGAACTATCCTCAAACACCTTGTTTCATGGTTTAGGGAGCTTGACACAAGACCAGGAACTGTGCTCCGACAAACCTTGTTTCATTTTTTAAGGAGCTTGACACAAGACAAGGAACTATGCTCCGACAACCTTGTTTCATTTTTTAAGGAGCTTGACACAAGACAAGGAACTGTGCTCCGACAACCTTGTTTCAATTTTTAGGGAGCTTGACACAAGACAAGGAACTCTGCTCCGACAACCTTGTTTCATTTTTTAGGGAGCTTGACACAAGACAAGGAACTCTGCTCCGAGATCCTAGTTTCATTTTTTAAAGAGCTTGACCCAGGGAGGAAACCATGCTCTAAGATCCTGGTTTCATTTTTTAAAGAGCTTGACCCAGGGAGGAAACCGTGCTCTAACCGACTTACATCAAAAAGAATAAGAAGGCGGTGCTTCCAAGAGTTCCACTCCTGATGGAAGGGAAACATCCTGGAAGTCAGGACCCAATGCCCCCAGCACATTATGCACAACGGCATCATCACTGAGCACAGGCACGGGGTAAGTAGCCACATAGTTGACCTGCGGTGGAGCAGATACAACGGGTGGATAAAAACTAGGAGGGGGTGATGGCGGACCAGATGCTACATTGGGACCAAAGAACGACAGCTGATCAATGGTCACAATCCGTCCTTCATGTGGAAAACAGGCCACACGAAAAAGGGAGGAGACAAGCGCTCCCATGGCATAGGTGTAATCGCGCCCCACGAGCAGATGAAAATCCAAGGGGCCTGGAACGACCATCACATCCATATGGACGGTTTTCCCTCCCAAAGTAATTGGTAACCTTGGAAGGATCCCCAATGGTTGACTGGTCCTTCTATTGAATGACAACAGATTCTGCGTAACAGGCGCAAGCGGTGGTGAACCGAAAGCTTGCCAGGTAGTTGAAGACAGAATACTAACAGAGGCACCTTCGTCTATAATGGTGCTGGGTACAACCAGACCAAGAGCCTGTACCGTGATCTCGAAAGGCACATAAGACGGAAGGCGAAATCCTGCAAATCGGTTCCAATCAAAGGAAGCGACCAAACTACTCGGAGGGGCTACCATCGAAATGCGAAGGTCTTCCCCTGATGTTACGGAAGCAGAAGCCTCCTCCATGACCTCCATCTCGAAGGCGGGAGGAATATCCTCTGGAGCCTCCATCATAGGAGGTGGAGGAGCGGCTTCTTGAAGCACAGGGACAGGAGAATCTTTCTCCAAGTCTGACGAATCTGAAGAAACCAGAAGGACATGAGGAGTGTGAGATCCACTCTCGACAGAAAAGACCTGGTGCACCGTGGACGGGGCCAGTTCAACCGATCCTACGACCAATGGTTGGTCAGGGACGGATTCGTGAATTTGAATTTCTGGGGGAGTGGGATCGACCAAGGATGACTCTTGACCAATCGTAGGATCAGCTGGCGGAGGACTCAAAGAAAGACGATTGTAACCAGGTGGAAGGCGTGGTGTAGAACCGACTGGGTTGTCCAAGATTTGCCTGGCTTCATCCATATAAGGACAAAGGTGAATGGCATGGTGCCCTTCACACAACTTACAGGGATTGGTGATCTTACCCTGCTTCTTAGAGTTCTTATCAACAGCAGCTGAAGACGTGCCCCCAACTTGACTCCCGGAAGCCAAAGGCAACGGTGGGCGGCCGTTGGACCATACTTCGAGCACCTTGGGAATGCCAGGGCAGTCTCGAAGAAGATGGTCTCTCGTGCACAACAGGCAAGGGAATTTGACTTTCCGTGGAGGGTTGGAAGGTTTATCAAGAGGAGATATCTCGGAGGCAGTAGCCGTACATTTAGCCTCTCGCTTATCAGACTTCTTCTTCGTTGTCTTCTTCTTCTTCTTCTTAGCCACCTGGTTACTTGAATCCAGACTTTCACCAGGCGAAGTAGAAGAGGAGGACGCAGAAACAGGCGAAGAAGGGGAGAGGTCCACCTTGGAATCAACATGATGTTGTTCAGGTGGAGAAACTGATTGAACAATAGTGGAGACATTCGGGACAACAGAGGTTGAGAACAACCAAACAGGCAACCCAACAGTTAATCCAGGAAGGGACAACGTCGCCATGTAAGGAGCACCAACATTTCCAAAAGGAGGAAAATGACCAGGATTCCCTTCTGAGGGGATTCCTTGGTTGGTGAACTCTGAAAAAGTTGCCATCAAACTCAAAACCACACACGGGCCGAAAAAGAGTTAAGGGCACACGATCAAACGGTCAACAAACAATATCTAAGCAGGCGTGTAATCGTGGGTGATTAATTTTACCACATTGGAAAGTAAACAAATTCTACCGTTTCATGTTTTAAGAGTCAAGAAACGATAAAAAGATGACTCTATCTCTTTCAGAGTTGACACAAGCGTGAAAGGACAAGCGCTTGATGGTCTTTTCAAGTTTAGGGAGTCAGAAAAGACCAAATGACTGCTCAGGAAAAACTAGGCACAAAGGGTGTACCAAATATCCGTGAACTGCAATATACACCTTGGTTTCAAAAATGAAACGGAAATCGACCAAGGACTTTCCGTACGTGCAGGTAGTCTCCCCGAATGCTGTGTTCGGTGTATCACGGGTATAGGGCGGCAGACTCGGCTTCCTATGGATAAAGGATTGAAAACCTAGAGGGGTCTCCCTTTATATACGCGACGGTACGGGGAGCGCAAGTCCGTACTAGCGCCGTCTAAAGCCAACAGGCGAACGACAGCTGCTAGGTTTAACGACGCCGGAACACGTCTCTAGCCTAGACCTTCTAAATATGTTTCGTTAAGTTCCAATGTTGTCTTAGGTTAATTGAATAAATTTTACAGTTGATCTTCAATTAAGTTTCAATTTCCAGGCCCTACCGTATGTAGTGTCTCAAAAGACTCCTAAATGCAAAACTATATGAGAAAAGAAAACTTTTCAATTCGATGAATGCTATCTAGTTAAGGGAAGAGCTTCAAACAATGATGCAACAAACAGCAAAACTGAAAACGAAACTTTTCCAAACTAGATGACTTTCAATATCCAAAAGTATTCTAAAACATCCAACGAAGCGAATTATGCAATGTAATCTATGCAAAATTCTTTTTCCGAAAACTATGCAATTGTAATCTATGCACAATTTCCTTTTCTTTTCAAATAATACGAATGCACTCAATGCATTTTTCGATGAAATGAGAATTTACTTAATGCATACTTTCAATGAAAGAGAATGCACTCAAAGCGATTTTTAGTTTTCAATCACTAAACAATGTAATCTAAGTTCAATGATAAATCTCAAAATACTCTTCAATGTAATGTGATCTAATGCATTTAAACGAAAAGCAAACTTTGAGACGAAAACTAAATAAACGCAAAGCCTCTTAATAAAAGATGAAAGCAAAAGGGATGCAAACAAACACTAAGAATGCAACCGTTGTTTCAAAATACTTTGTGACAAAATCCCTCAAAAGTTGACAAGACATATGCGGTCAAACACAAAAAGGACTTCCAAAGCAAGATATCAAAACAAGGCATTCATCCCTTTTACATCAAACAATCATAGAAAGAAGACATTCCAAATAATGAGCAATGTAATCTATGCTCATACAGAGGAAATACCCGAAGGGAAAGACGCACCGTTGAAGGATTAAGGGAAAAAAAACTCAATTTTCATACACCCTGAAAGTGGCCCGACTTGTACATTGACAACTAGCGCCACTTGGCACGACTTTTACTTGAAAACTAGCGCCAATGGCCAAGTGGCGCGGGTTGCTAACTGACAACAAGCGCCACTGCCTGAAAATGAAAAAACAAAGAATTTCACCCAACCAAAACCAGACTTCCCACTTCAAGCTGAATCTAAAACAAACCCAGAAGCAAAATACTGACCAAAAGAAACTTCCGAACAAGGATAACCCTACCACCTACAAGAAATGGCGCGACTGTCTGGCTGTAATCCGCGCCAGACAGGGGATGGCGCGAGTGATAAACTGGCAACCTGCGCCAACTGGCGCGACTGTCAGGGCTAAGCTCGCGCCAATCAAGCCAACTATGAAAAGGTGAAAATTCGGAAAAACAAAGGTCAGATCTGATCCTCTGGGGGCTGAACCAAAAGCCAAAACACAGAAAGAATCCAACCCAGAAGGTTCATCAAGCAAGGAAAAACGATCAAAGCGAAACAACATAAACGAGACAATGAAGACCGGACGATCCCCAGTGGAGTCGCCAATTTGTTGAGGAGGTAAATCCCCTCTGCGGACAGAGGCGATCCCTACTAGCCCAGCAGGGGTCTAGCAACAAACAAACAATGCTATGACGCAAGCTCCTAGTTACGAATGAAAGATTTGGGATAGAAACCTACCTGGATTCCAGCGCTCGATCTGAAGAAGAAATGTCCCCGTCCTTCAATCCTAGCAGATCACAATCCTTCCACGATCTCCATGGATGAACACCTGCACACAGAAGAGACGAACAGATACATGCATAGGAACCAGCATACGTAACTAAACATCGGTCAGAAAAGACATTACTCACATTAACATAATGGAAAAAGGAGTGGAACCATAATCATAGTCATCTATTAAAATGACAAACGAATAGAAGTTACAACCAAGTTCTGACGTCGCAGCTTCCTTCGAACGGGTCTCCGGTCGTCCACGTCTCGCAAAGCTCGCCAAGGGAAAGGGAAACCTCTCCAGAGTCTCGTAACAATGGTCTCCTCGCTTGAATGGGCCTTAAGGGAAAGAAAGGATTCTTTACAACACAAAGGCACTTGGGAATAGGGAGATGCAAAGCTTCAGCACTTCAAGACTATCAGCCCTTCAGCCCCTTCATCAATGGATGAAGGCTATATTTATAGAGGAGAGGAGGAGGTTGGGATCCCTACAATAGTGGAAGGGAGGCTTTATCCTTTGGGAGGTTCCCCATAAGGTGGAAACAAGAGGCCAAAGGAGGAAGGCCGTGGTTATTCAGGCGAAACCACTCCTGATGACTCATCCACGAAGTTGTTGTAATCGAAACTTCGCCTCTTTTTTTAAAAACTTTCCATAAATAGAGTGGCGCGGGTGCAACACTGGGACAGAGCGCCAATTGGCGCTGCTCGTTGTTAATTTTCTCCTTATCAAGGCGAGTACATAATGGCCACTACTAATGCAAAACATGTGTTTTTAGGGGTCTCGTTTCAGAAATGATAAACAGAGAAATGTTGTCCTCATGGAAAGGGATGCAATGAAGGTATTTTCATAAGGTTGACATTAAGTCGCTGTGTCACATAATGGGTCCTCCATCAGAAGTGTTTTCTGAATGGTAATGGATGCAGATAAATTATCAGAACATACTTTGTATAATTTAGCTAATGTTAAATGAATATAGAGATATCGATAAGTTAGAAATAGTGAAGTGATTAAAAAGTAAGAAATCATGTAATAAATAATTAATAAATGCTAAGTTGAATTAAAAATATGAAAAATAAAGTTTATACGAAATATGTCACCATGCTTGGACTCGTGCAAGATGAGGGTGCGTAAAAGAGGTAAAACAGAGGTAAATGGTTATGATTTAGGAAGGGGAAAATGGAAAAAAGAGAGAAAATTAGAGCGCTAACATCCTCCCATTCCTAAGTTGTTGTGTGTCCTCACACAACTATTTATCTTTGCAAAAACCTTCAAAAATTTGAGCATTCCAGCTCAATCCTACTATGGCATACTAACATTAGCCTACAATGTTTCAAACTTCTTCTTTCTGATATTCTTTAGTTTCTTTGTCACCTTTTCAAGTTGCATGAAACATTGCGTAGCACGGTACTTCGAAAATCTAACTTCTCCTTTCTTTTTCTGGATCTCTGCAGTCAACTCTTCTCTACTCTGTTCTTTATCCTCCTACGCTTTAGCTATGAGTTGCTCTAAGTTCCTCAGATCTAAAGCCTTAGCTTAGCTTACTTCTTGAAGAAAGAGGAGTTACCAACATTCTGCCTTTAATCAGGCCGTGGTTCTTCCTCTGTGCAATTCCATAGTATTCTCTCATGGATTCAACAAACTCTTCTTCCTTTTCTTCTTCTTCTTCTTCTTCTTCTTCTTCTTCTCAGTTCTTCTTCCTCTTCCTCTTCTTCTTCTTCTTCTAGTTCTTCTTCTTGCACTGGTGCAGAAGGGAATTCAACGTCCTATGGGGACTATGGTTCTTTGCTTGCACCAAATTCTTCATTATTTTTCTAGGGCCTTTTAATGAAATTGGCCAACAAAGTGTCATCTTCGACCTCTAAAAATTTTGCTGCGTCCACAAGGACTGACAGGTTGTCTTCTTCGGGGGTTTGTGCCTGTACTACTAGCGTAGAAGGAGTCTCTTCAACAGGTGCACTATTTGTCTTCTTATTTGGAGATGGGGCCCTTTTTTCTATTGATTTCCTCGGGTCATTTTTCATCGGTGCAAGAAGAACTTCCCTTTTTCATTTTTATCGCACCCTGCTTGCGCCTCGCTGGGTCTCACTCCCCTTCAGAAGCTTTCTTTTTATGCAAACATAATGCCATGCTCATAAACATGTTTTTAATTTCTAACTGTCTTTAATCAAAAATTTTTTACCGACTATGGTGATATAATTTATTGTTCATCGGTTCGCTTCGTGTGTCCGGACACACCCTAGCCATTTTTTCCAAACTTTGTTCAAAAGGAGAGGAATAAATGCACCACCGTACGTGCCGACCGCCTTCCAAATGCCGCAACATCTTGAAATGGTACACAAAAGTGAGGGAGTACCTTCCCTCATAGGTCACGAATTTTTGTAGGATGAAAATGAGGTCTCGCCACTGTCCCAACAGAGCACTGCGTGGAATTCATTTCTTCCAATCTACCTTCATGTTCTCATCGATGATGAAATTCTTCCACCAATTCCTATCTAGTTTCTGATTTTTAAAATACTTCTCACTAGTATTCTCCAACCCTATCGCTATTGCTATAAAATCTTTTGTAACCTTGAATTTTAGAGGCCCAATTTTCACTTGGCAATTTTTGAAACATCTGGAAAACGTTAGGGCCACTTCATGGTCGTGCCCGTCAAAATTTTTCAAAAATTGAAGGAGGTCTGAGTCTCGCAATATTGTAAGACTATTGCAAAACTCAACAGTTTGTTCTACCATACTGAGAGAAGAGCGTTCGCTTCGAACAAGAGGCATTGTTTCTTAATGGTTATGAATAGTCAAGAATCTACATGCAACACCGGGAAACTTGGTTCTTATAGACAGCGATCCAACTGTCCACCATCCCTTGCATGTTTTCATTCGTTCATTCCACTGAAATAATCGTGAATACGCGACATCTTTGAGGTCATGCCGGATTGGTACTTGCAGCAGCATTTTTAAGGGATGGGTGAGGTTATCATTACAAGTGAAGGACATAGCGGAAAGGGAAATTATATCCAAACAACGGTTAAAACATTTCCGCACTCCTTCATAATTCAAAAAATAACTTTAGCATTCATTAAAAAATTATCATGACTCTTAACTTAAAAACACCTTGTACTATAAATCTTCTCCTATTTAATATAATAGTCACAATTACTTCTCAACTAAGTGAAAGAATTTCTCATAAACCTTCATGATGACCACTTTCCTATGACATATGCTATGAAAATAACAAATTTTACTCTATTTCTAACAGGGTGTATGCTTGCACCAGTCTGCCTGCACCGCTTAAATTATGCCATCTTGCTGGTACCATTATACTTGCACTTATTATATAGGACGACGTGCTTGCACTAGTGCAAGCATAATATCTAAAAAATAATAGATAATTTAAGTAAAATATAGGCTGGACTTCCAACATGACTTCCTCAATTTATACTGGAAATTTTCTTCGCCCTTTCTTGATGTTTTAGAGCATATCTCTTTGCTCTTTGTACATGAGATCCTGCAATTCATGAGGGAATAAAGAAGTGGGAAAATAGAAATTTAAGAATAGGAAGGAACTCTGTTATAGGGATTCTAGGAATAGTACCAGAAGAGGGGATAAACAAAAGTGGGATAGGGAAAAAAAAATCAAGGGTAAAGTGGGGTTTTACAAAATGAACAGGGTAAATTCAAAAGAATATGGGAAGGTTTAATCATTCTGGGATTAAGAATAAAATTGAGGGAATATTAAGAAAGTGAAATATGAAGAAAGGCAGAAAATTTTCTAGAAGGGCTGCCTGCATTGGTGCAAAAAAAATAACTGCAGCGAGATTTAAATGTTACTTGAATACAAATATCCATGCTAATTACCCCAATTGTACAAAGGTTGGTTCTACTAAACCTGCTTTTGCTTGGTGATCCCTAGCATATCTAAAGGTTACGTAACATTCTATTTTTATTATAAATTTTTGATCTTCCTGCCAGCAAGCTGGTTTTTAGGTTGATCCTTCTGCAATCATGTCAGTGAAATGATTTTCATAATTACATGAAAATATTTTTTTCTTTACTTTTTATTTAAAAAATTTTCCTTTATTTATTTTTTATTTTTTCTTTTTAAGCAGAAGAAGAACTCATAGTTTCAAAAAGTTGGTATTACCATTCACCACTACCATCTCGAATTGCTGTGTAAAATATTTCCTGGCAAGTGGCTGAAAATACTTCTTTAATTTGTGTCCATCAATAGTTTTAAATTCTACTGCTCCATTCTCGAATACTCAGATCACTTCATACGGTCCCATCCAACATGTATGGAATTTCCCTTTAAAATTTTAAATCAAGAATCATAAAGGAGAACCCAATCACCTTGTTGGAATTGCTTTTTCTGAATAGACTTGTCATGCCACCTTTTGTGTTGCTGCTGAATTAGTATGTTATGTTGAACAACATCCCTACGAAATTTATCTAACTCATTTAATTGAAGAAGACAATATTGTTGTGCCTCAGAGAGATCTAGTCCTAACTGAACTGCAGTTCTGAAAGTTTTGATCTGGAATTCAATTGGTAACAAAACCTGTTTTCCATATACCAGCTCATATGGTGTATGTCCTGTGCTATTTCTCCAAGTGGTTTTGTATTCCCACAATGATTTTGGTAATATTTCAGCCCAGTCTTTCTGATGCATGTTTATTGTATTTGTAAGAATGGACTCGATCACTTTGTTTTTGGATTTCACCTGGCCATTTGATTGCAGGTGATACAGCGTGGATTTCCTGTTCCAGATCTTGTATCGCTCCATCACACCCTGTACCAGATTAGAAATAAAGTGCGGACCATTGTCAGAAACAATTTCTCTAGGCAAACCAAATCTCGTAAAGATTTCAGTAAAAAGAAAATCAACAACAACTTTTTCTGTAGCAAAGGAAACAACTTTAGATTCTACCCATTTTGTAACAAAATATGTACAAACCATAATATGTTTTTTACTTAATAACGTTGTATTTATTGGCCCTATAAAATCAATAGCCCATTTTTCAAATGGATCAATAATAACTTGGGGGCATAAAGGCATTTCATTGGTTTGATTAGGCTGGCCCATTCATTGATAGCTATCACATCGCCTGACATACTGTTTGGCATCCTTAAACAAGGAAGGCCAAAAGTAACCAACACGCAATACTTTACATGTAGTCTTCTTATTAGCGAATTGGCCTCCACAAGGTTCATCATGAGCAGATTTCAATATGTCAAACACTTCCTCCTCTCTTACACATCTACGTATAATCAGATCTGGACCAGTGTAAAAGAGATCTCCTCGAATCCAGGAATATGCAGCACTTTTCTGAATAACATTCCTCTTTTCATGAGCGGACAAGTGGGGTGGTGTTTTCCTAGTAACCAAGTAATTAGCAATGTCAGAAAACCACAGAGAATCTGTTGACATAGCAAAAAGATGTTCATCTATAAAATCATCATTAATAGGAGTTGCTTCACCAAGATTATCTAATCTAGAAAGAAAATGTGTTACAACATTAGATTTTCCTTGTATATCAACAATAGTAACATTAAAATCCTACAAAAATAGTAACCAACTAGTCACTCTACCACTAGTCAATGGTTTGTTCATCAAATATTTAATCGTGGAATGATCAGTATGTAAAAATACTTCATATCCTGTAATATAGTGCCTGAACTTATTAATTGCAAAAATTACAGCTAAAACTCTTTCTCCGTAACTGTATAATTCAATTCAGTGGAAGACAAATTCTTACTAATATAATAAATAGCATAGGATTGCTTATTTTCCTCTTGTCCTAAAGCTGCGCCAATAGCCAAATCTGAAGCATCAGAGGAAATGTGAAAAGGCAGGGACCAGTTAGGACCTCGCAAAACTGGTGCATGCACCAAATTTTCCTTGAATGTTTCAAAAGACTTTTGGTAAGTTGTGGACCAAGAAAATTCACTATCCTTAGCTAGAAGTCGGAAAAGAGGGCCAGCTATCTTAGAAAAAATTTCAATGAATCTTCTATAGTAACAAACATGTCCTAAAAAACCTCTTACCTCCCTTTGAGTTTTGGGTGCAGGAATATGTAGAATGATTTCAATCTTTCCCGAATCAACCTAGATACCTTTATCAGAAATCAAATGGCCAAGTACCACTCCTAATTTGCACATTAACCTACATTTCTTGTCACTCAAAGAAAGATGGGCTTCTTGAGAACGAAGAAGTACTTTCTCCAGATTTTTTAGAGCTTCCTGAAAAGAATCACCAAACACAAAAAAGTCGTCCATATAAATTTCTACAAATTCTAGATCAGCAAAAATGACCAGGACTGCCCTTTGAAAGGTAGCCGAGACATTACATAAACCAAAGGGAAGCACTTTATAAGAAAATGTACCCCATGGACATGTAAAATTAGTTTTATCCTGATCTTCAGATGCAATTTTTATCTGGTTATAACCACTGAAGCCATCCAAAAAGGAAAAATATTTCTTTCCTGCAAGGGTATGAAGCACCTGGTCAATGAAAGGGAGAGGGAGGTAATATTTAAGAGTGGCTTTGTTTAATTCTTGATAATCAATACAAATATGTCGCGTTCATATTTCTTGGGTACTAGCACTAATGGAGAGACTCACTGACTGTCAAAAATAGGATAGATAAAGCTGACATCCAAGAGTTTATGTACTTCTTCCTTCATAATATCTCTTAGAGTTGGATTCATTTTCCTTTGGGGTTTTTGGACAGGTTGGGTTCATTCCTGAATATAGATATGATGTGTTCAAGTTTCAAGAAGGATACCCTTCATATCTTCATAGCCCTAAGCAAAGGCACTAAGATGGTTTTGCAACAAATTCACAAGTTGCTCCTGCTGAGATGAGTCCAAATCTGAACTAATATGCAAGGAATTACCAGGGCTAATATCAACAAGAGTGGTATCAGGCTCAGGAGTAATCAAGGGAGTTTCCAAATGCAACGGTACAGAAGAATGAGAATCATGATTATCTTGAAAATCTAGGCTAAAAATCTGGCTCAATGGCTCAAAATTAGGCATAGTGTCTAGATTATTCAGGAAAACATGAATCTCATCTTCTTGTGAAGACCCAGTATAATGATGGATAAGGGAAATAGGCTAAATCTCCTCATCACTGCTTTGATCCAACCATAAAGTATCTTGAAGATCCTAAATGGATCTGACAGGGGGATATAAGGTAACTTTCTTTCGAGAATTTCCATGCGAAATATACATATCATCGAAACGACATCTAATATATGCATCAGCTGTAGCAAGCCATGGTCGACCCAAGATCAAGGGATGTCCCCCTACTGGGTTCTTTGGCTGAAGCACAATCAAATCAACAGAGTATTCCCAAGAATCTAATGAGATGATCACATCGTCAAATACTCCTTCCGGCTTAATTTTATATCTATCTACCAATTCAAGCACACTAGGAGTAGGGCGAAGATGAGATAACCAAATATGATCCATGTTTTTCTTAGTCATGACATTAATGGCTGCCCCCAGGTCTATAAGAACATTATATACAATGACATTAACAATCTGAACTGAGACAACAGGGTTTCCAGGATTAGTATATTTTTCCATAGACACACATCTTGTCATCAACTCTGTTGCCCTACCAAAAAATTGAATGCTTTGGGGTTCCAATCTCTTCCTCTCGGGTTTCTTGAGACAAATTTCCTTAATAATATTAGTACAAATGGGGATCTCTTTAATGGCTTGGAGAAAAGGTATCTTAATAAAAAGATTCTGAAGCTTAGATGCCAAACTAGTCTCAGAAATAGGCTCACTCCTTTCCATTACTAGCCTCTCTGGGAAGGGAGGGTGGTTGGAAGAAGATGGCAAGGATTCAAAGGGTAAAGGCTGCTTAGTGACAACTTTCGGAGAACGGTGAAGAGTTCCTCTTCTCCTTTCTCTTCAAAAATCACCCTAGGTTTCTTCTAATTTTCTGATGTTAAGGTCCTTCCTGATCTTAATTGAATATCATGAACCCCAACTGGAATAGACTAGTATTCAAATGGTAAAGGTGGGTTTGTTACATAGATCATTTTCACTGCTTTATTATTGTTAGGATTAGGCATAGGTTTAACAGGCAACTGAGGAGGTCGAAAGGGTGGTGGAAAAGGCAATGGTGGAGTACACTGACTCAGAAGTTGAGGCATTGAATAAGGTTTATGCGTAGATGGATATGATTGAATGGGTGGCTGGTGGGAATATGGAAAATGGGTTTGCCCTTTCCAACCTTGTTGCCATGGTTGAAAGGGTTGCCAATGCTGATATTGATTCCCATACTGCCACTGCTGATTAGTGTTAGGATAAGAATATGCATGTGAATTATAACCAAAATAGTGTGGAGAGACTTTAGGAGCCATACCTGCACCTACCTGAGGCCAATTCCTTCTTGCTCCCATAGGATACAAGTATTTAGCTTGTTAGGGTCTCTGTAATTTGCAAGTTTGGTAGAAACAAACTACAAAGCCAACATATGAACCACTTTGGGATTCAAGGATCTAGCCCTCCTGAATCCAGAGAGGGATATCTCTTATAAGTGTGTCTAAAGATGTGATCTTTAAAGCATGAAAAGTCATATTAGGCTAGTTATGAAGAGCATGGGTTTTGTTTGTATTTTGGTTGGGCAAGGACATGATGAAGGTGAAGGCAGTTTAGATGAAGGGTGAAAGTGTAAGCAAGTGAAGGGATGATTCAGCTGAAAATATAGGCAAAAAGAAGCTTCAATCCATTGGCCTATGGAGTCATAAAAGGATTTAATTGGATAGCAAGGTTCAGGAGTGATCCATGGGGCAAGTCATCTATGTCAAAGGATCTCTTGTAAGTTGATTTTATGGAATGAAACAAACATGAAATGAAGAACACACAAATGAAGAACTAAGAGCACCCTAAGATCAAGTAAGTACTTTGAAACTATCTTGCTTTGGCATACACATAAGGAAAAAACATGAGAGTAATCTGAGATCAGCTAAGCACTTTGGAACTAGCCTGCATTGATGTACTTTCAATAGAAAACATTAAGAAACACTTAGAATAGCTTAAGATCAAGTAAGGGCTTTGAACCTATCCTGATTTCAACATATTCTATGAGAAAACATAGATGATAAACCTAAAGAGTAATCTAAGATCAGGAAAGTGCTTTGAAATGGACATGCTTCAATATACTCTTAATGGAAACTTTCAAAGGAGGAAAACATTGAAATAAAGATTATTAGTGATAGTAGGGTACTGTTAAGAGTAAATCCTAACTCTGTATTTGTTGTTTTTTATCAGAGAAAGTTGACAGAATGAAAACACAAAGGAAAATAACAATTCACAATCAGAAACACATCACCATTAACATAGACCAAGATCCCATGAATAAGCTTGTATTTGATGTTCAAACCAGTTACAATCTTCAAGCCTGGTGGGTCTCTACAACTTCAAACTTCTCATATCAGATTATGTATCTTCAATTACAAACAGGGCTTCAACAAACTATTAACATGCAATCAGATATCTAGAGACCAACCATTACAATGTGGTCCTCAAGAAGAATTTATAAGAAAATATGGAGGTGGGAGAGTTTCTAGGGGTCAAGTATCATTAATTTCACAATCAATGCAATTCCTGGCCTTTGAAAACCAGGCAAGACATAAGGCAAGAATGCACTCAATCTATAAATCTTCTTCATAACTCTGTTTTTTCTTTTCAAGGCCTAATGGTCAAAAAGATTGGCTTCTCGGCTGTCTTTTATCTTTTAAAATAACTTTGTTGACGATTAGAAATATGTTCCTTTGATTTGTATTAATTGTTTCAGCTGTATTTATGCAAATATCTCTTGTTCTTGCAGTAATTAGGCGCTTTTTGTTTTCTGTGAGGCTGCAGGTGTCTTTTGATGGCTGGAGAAGGTTGGATTTTGGTGCTGGAGAGGGTTCAATTGGCCTCTGAGTGGTGGCAGAAACTTTCTCGGACTGACAAGTGTCTTTTTCTTTTCCTAAAACACCTTTAATTCACTTTTAGGTCTATGTTTTAGCCCTAATTAGGCTCAATTCCTGTCTTCTGGTCTTCAACTGTATTTATGTCCTTTAATCACTGGATAACATTATTAATTTTCAATAATGTATGTTTAATCCCTTCAGACTGTCACTGATACATTTTGATGCTTCCTTTGACTGTTTTGGTGCATATATAGGTTCAATGGTGCAGGAGGGTCTAGCTCAGGGTTTGACACTGATATTTAATGGAAATCATGTTTAAAACCCTTTTTGAGATTTCTTCCCTACCATCTTTGGCTCTGAGAATTGATATTCTGTGTTTCAAAATACCATGTCTGTGCTTGTGTGAAAAAGTGCATTTTAAGACCTTTGATACTTGAAAAAACACAATAAACACATTAAAAAATCCTTTGGGGAGTGGGAGAGGGTGTTTTTGAGGCCCGTGGAGGATGGATGAGCAATGGCGGAGAGGTGGATGCGGGCGAAAGAATGGTGAAAATCAGGGCAGAACGGTGGAGATCGTGAAAAAAATGTGAAAAACAGGCCTGCAGAAGTTCTATGGTGAGGATGATTTTGGGCCATCAGAACAGATCTGACCATGGTAATCGACAGTCGATGATCATTGCTGAACTTGTTTGGTAGAGGGACGAAGGAATGATGGATGGAGGGTGAGATTGTATTGTGGCCGTCGGATGAAGAAAACAAACGGTGGAGATCAATGGATGAGATTGGTGAGGAGAATAAGTGACATAGCGTGATAATAAGTCTAGACCGTCAGATCGGAAAGATCTACGGTCCAGATTAAATGATAAAATACACAGCGAAAGAGGGTGGTAAGACAAAAAACCACTAGTGGTATTCGCGCGGGGTCGGGAACGGTAAGTGGTTTTCATCAAATTCACACGATTCCATTCAGCGTGCGCCACGTGGCGATACAAAACCGCCTATATCGCGCAAATTTTGAACGTTAACGCCTAGAAAATAAATCTACGCGATATGCCTCTCGGTCGTCAGATGTGGGATGGAAATATCTGATGATGGAGATAAGGCACGATGGGGGAAATGTGCGAGAGCAGAGGCGGTGATCGGGTTTAATAAGGACCATTGGATCTGCTCGGATGAATGGTTAGGATTGCATGGATCGACGACGTTGTATGTTGGGCCATCGGGCTCATTGTGGGCCATCAGATCGTGCAAATGGATGGCTCAAATCTGAAGCTGGGGCATAGTGTTTTCGAAAGGGGAAAGGTTATATAGATGGCGGAAACAGATCTGACCGTCAGATCTATAGATCCGATGGTTGAGATTGAAAGGTATGGCGGAGGAATAAAAACCCATTGCGTCAGAAAGTTTAAAAAACAAAGGAAAATGCGCTATTAATAGGTTCCTTTTGCTTTTTAAGTGCATGCTCCCACTGCGTAGGTTTTATGAATGAGGGGCTAAATAGGATAAACCCTTGGGGGCATAATTCTTCAAAATGAGTAGAAAAGCAATTTTATGCTTTTTTAAAGGGTTTTCAGCCTTTTCGAAGGATTTTCGGTCTTCTTCATGCCCAATTGCGGGCTGGGGTCACATGAGGAAAGGATACCAAGTTGTATAATCCCTCAGGGGCTAGACTCTATTATAGTGTAAATTAAAGGGTTTTTAGGCCAATTTTAGTGCTTTTGAGGCCAAATGAGGGGTTCCAGTAGGCAGCAAAGGGGATTTTCAAACCAGATGAAGGGAGCCATAATGTTTAAAAAGGATTTTAGGATGAAATGGAGGGTTAGTGAGGGGATTTTGTGGCATTTGAAAGGGAGAAAAAGTGATGAAAAGTGGAGGTTTTGTGAGGATGACATAGGGAAAATGGAGGCCTTTTTCACAGCAGTTTTCTTCATAAACAGTGAGGCTTTTTAAACAGAAACAATAGTGAAGATTCTTCAAAGGGAAAAGGACACATGGAGGCTTCAAGGATGAAAACTTTTCAAGGGAAATGTTTCTCTTGAAGGCTCAGAATTTTTTTTTAGCCACCTATTTTCCAGGAAAAAAAAAAATTATAGGTGGCTAACACAACTTTAGGTTGTCCCCCTGTAAATACAGCTTTAAGTCTAGGTATAAAGGGACATTTTTCTGTGACATGGTCTTCTGCACAAATAGCACACTTATTAGTTTCTTTCAGATTGAGAGGACACTCTTTAGGAGGATGCTTGTCTCTGCATTTAGGACTAAAAATACATAATGACTCTTGTTCCTTCATAAGTTTTTGCTGGAATTTTGAAGAGTATAACTGTTTGGTAACAGTATTCATTATATCAATTTTCATGTTCTCCATTTTATTTTCTAGTCCAATAATCATAACATCAGTAGATTCAGTTTTTCAATTTCTATTTCGAGTTCCTCTACCAGATCTATACTAATTTCTTGAAAATTTCTTGCATAATTCACAAATTTGTTCAAAAGTTTGCTGAGAAATATCACCTTGACCTAACAGATTCAAATTATTTCTAGCATTATCAGTAAGTCCTCTTAAGAACAAGGTTCTAATAGTACTGGGATCAAACTTAACTCTCGACCTTTGTAAAATATACAGGAATCTTTCTAAGTAATCTTCAAGAGTTTCATCCTCGTCCTGTATGATTGTGAAAATTTCATCTTGCGTGTCCCAAGTTTTGCAATATTTTTGATATTTATACAAAAACACTCTCTTCATCTGATCCCAAGAGGTTATAGTGTTTCCTCCCAACCCCATAAACCAGCGTGAAGCTGAGTCCTTTAGAGTAACAAGAAATACTCTTAACTTCTAAGCATCATTTGAATAATCATAACTTCTACACAGAATATCAAACTCGAATAGAAAAGAGTCAGGATCTTCATGAACTTTACCATGGAAATGAGGGAGAGGTGATGGTGGAATATTCTTCATTTGCACCACAGTATCAGGATCCACAATTGGAAACACAAAATTGGATTATTCTTCACTTACCTGGTTGTCACTAGTCCCTTCCAAATGATCTTCTTGGTCCACCATTGTTTCCATTTTACTTGTACTACTCTCGACAGGTTGATCCACACTTGAGCTGTTGTTACCAGAATCCAGGCGGATTGTTCCTGTGTGATGGGTTTGAATTGGATTAGGCTTCTTGCTTACAGAAGGAGACTCAATATGAAATTTTTTTTTAGAATTCTTTTGGCCCTTAGTGGGCTTCGAACCCTTACTTTTCCTAGGTATTCGTTTCAAAGGGAAAAAGGAAAGAAAAAATAACAAACAACTTCTAAAAAATGCTCTCAGAAATCAATTAACACCAGTAAAATTCCTTCAAAGAAGATTTTCCAAACAATACTGCAGAAATAAAGGAAAAAGTACCTTTATTGTATAATCAGAAAATTCTTACCAAATCAAATCGCCTCCCCGGCAACGGCGCCAAAATGTTGGATGCAGGAATTACACTTAAGAAAACTCCTCAACACTTAATTTTTCAACCCAGGGGACTTGTAACTTAGAGACAAAGCACAGGAAATGCCAAAGATGGTATGAATCTTCCTAATATAAATCCCTACTTTCTTTAAATGAAAGATTGCAGAATAAAATTAAAAAGAGAAAGGAAGGCAACTTGAACCATCAAAAATAATCTAAGACTGGAACAAGAAAGAATGCATTTGCAGGAGGGAATTAAAGATAAAAGGCAATCTCTCTAGTTGATTATTGTTTAACTACTGAGTATGTGTTTTTATTTAATAGAGACACTTAGCAGTATCATCAGATGGGCCCTTAAACTTTCTCCTTTAGAGATTTCCTTCTTGCACTAATCTGTCCTGCACTTTTGCAATCTGCTTGCACTAGTGCAGGAACAGAGATTTATGCAAAAAGGTATAGATGGTGTCTTTACTAAAGGATTTTCCGCTTCATGTGAGGGCTTGAACTTTTCTAGGTTCAAAGCACTCAGATCCCGTGGCAAGAAACTAGTTCTTGCACTGGATCAAAGCTTCTTGCACTTAGCATTTAATTCTTAAAATGAGTGTTTAATTATTGCAGGTGCTATTATACTGTTAAATCAAATTGAACACATAAAAATGAATGTTTCTGGTCTTAATAGAATGTCTAAATAAAGAAACAATATATATATATATATATATATATATATATATATATATTTATTTATTTATTTATCTTGTCATAAGCATTTAATGAAAGAAAGAGGGTTGCAGGAAGTTAAAATAAGAAATTTTTTTGCATCACACCAACGTGCACTGGTGCAGGTTCATTTCTCCTGCTTGGACCAGGCTGAGAAAAACCAATTTGAAATCAAGTGCAGGAACATAAATTGCGAGAAAAGGAAAGTTATCTACTTCACACAACGGATCCTCTTGCACTCAGATAGAATACATGTGCTTAATATTAAATCACACTTAACAATGTAAACACAAACTACAAAAAAACATGAAATGGGGTAAACGTTCTAGGTTGGCTGGGCCATAGCCAACCAGCACATTTCCCTTTTAAATAGAAATGCTGCTCATTACCTTAATTAATTCATCAACTCAATATAGAAACATAATTTTTGAAACATGAGGCGGAGCTCCTTTTATTAATTCGCTAAGGCAAGTACATACATTAAGGCATCGTCCAGCCCAAATTTGGGCGATAAAAAATACAATGACTTGCTACCGCCTCTCGATTGTGTTTCTATTCTCCTCTACTATCAAAAACCTTCCTCCTAGTCCTATTTACATTTTACATTATATAGACCTGTGGCCAAAGGCCAAAATAGATCCTTTAACTGATTACATAAAAAAACGTAAAGTTTATCTTTTCTGTCTTCAAAATTAGGCAGTTAGTAGAACTGGTTGTGGCTAATCTCCAGCTTCCGCCCTTCAGGATTGCTCTCGGTTGCCTTTGGATCACTCTGTTGTTGTGGTTGAAGCGGCTCAAGATGAGGCGGTGATCAAGGAGGTTCGGATCTGCTGCAAGGATTTGTTGTGCTGGCAATGGTGCAAGATCTAATCCTGCACTAGGATCAGCAGTCCCGATAAGTACTCTAACTACCAAATAAACATAGGAGATATCGATAAGTTACAAATAGTGATTAAAATTAAGAAATCATGTAATAAATAATTAATAAATTCTAAGTTGAATTAAAAATATGAAAAATAAATTTTATACGAAATATGTCACCGTGCTTGGACTGGTGCAAGATGAGGGTGTATAAAAGAGGTAAAACAGAGGTAAATGGTTATGATTTAGGAAGGGGAAAATGGAAAAAAGAGAGAAAATTAGGGGACTAACACCAAGTATGGGAATGGGAGAAATACAGCAGATACTCTCCCAAGAGTAGCCAAATAACAACTAACTCTTACTCCCTCACACCTCCACTCATACAAATCATGAGGAGTGAAGATATGATGATTGACATGAAGAATGTCATATCAACACATAATGCCTTAAACTCCTTGCTACCATATGATGCAAGTGTCACCGCCAAGTTTCCTCCACCAACATACCCTTTCACTAGTACAAAATGGCTAATTTGTTACTAAAAAAACGACTAAAATTTGCATATTTATAACGTGACCAACTTTTGGTCGTTTTTAGCTTAGTCATTAATTGGTTATCTCAATTTTGTTATCTAGTTGTATATTTGGTCATTGATTTGGTCATTGATTTAGTCATTGATTTGATCACTAATTTAGTCATTCATTTGGTCTTTCATTTTGTAACTGATTTAGTCATTCATTTAGTCATTCATTTGGTCATTGATTTAGTCATTCATTTAGTCATTGATTTGGTCTTTGATTTGGTCATTAAATGTCACAATTAATGACCAAATATACAACAAAATATATTACTATATGATCACCCAAGAAAACCAATTAATGACCAAAGAACTATGACCAACATGTTGGTCGTGTTATAAGATACTGTAAATTAGCTACTAATAGTCATATATATGCAAATTTTAGTCATTGTTTGAAACCAATTATTGACCGAAGAAATGTGACTAAATTTTAGTCGTGTTATAAGATACTGTAAATTAGCTACTAATAGTCGTATATATGCAAAAATTAGTCATCATTTGTAGTCACAAATTTATCATTTGCAGTAGCCATCTATTCATTATATAAACAACTAATTTAGTAGTTTATATTCATTTCATTAATAATCATTCTAAATGATTAATTTAGTCGCATATTCATTTTATTTGTGTTCATTATTAATTAACATAAATTAATTTGTATGATTTAAAAAATGTCATACAATGTGCATATTCATCTAATATGAAAACACAAAGTCGCATATTTTAATTACAATACTAAACAACATCAAGTGCAACTATAAATAATTTCAACCACATAAATTATATTATATGAAATGTTAAAATATTACAATATGAGTTTTCAACTTTATATTAGTTGGACTACAATTTACACATGAAATGATGTTTCATCACTTCAAAACATTATCGTTGTGTTGTCAAGGCATTACAGGTGAATTCACCAACTCTGAAGACTTGATCATCAGTCTTTATATGTGTGTCTTATGCGAGATATTGGTTCTAAGGGTATCACCAAACCAGTTCTCCTCTCTCTTTTTTCATTTGTCGCTCCAATGTTATTGCTCTTCTCTTTTTTCAATTCATGCTTCTTACCATCAATACTGATTTAATTTTCTGAAAACAAAAGAAAATACAATGCACTGTAAGAAATGAAAGACAATGAACACTAGAATATAACATAAATTAGACTATAAATAGTTTATACAACATATACCTTAACATCAACAATGTCAAAGCAATTTTCCTTCAACATCAATTTCTGCAAAATAAATGTCACATTATTCTTTCCCATTTCTCAACATGCTACATACGATAAATTGAAAATCACATAAAACCAAGAGAAAACCCTTTTCTAACCAAAATAAACAAACAAATAGTGCCTCTAATAAAACTTCATTATAATATTAGCAAATGAAAAGAGAGCTAGTGGACCATTTGTGTTGTTTGACTTTGCCTATTTTTGTTATAAAGTGCTCAAGCTTCAGGAACCAACAAATGTGAGCACGAGCTAAAAACTAACCAACCATTCACTATTCAACATGAGAGATCACAAATAAACCACAAAATTGATCGGGCATTAAAATTGTGAGCAGACTACCTTGAAATTTTCTTCTTGAGAAATACCTCAAAATCCCCTCGTTTCTAATAAGTTTCATGGCTATGTACCTCCATCCTTGATTTCCCTTGTTATATCTTGAATAAATAATATCCCTTCAACAACCAATTTTGCGAGAATCCTACCAAGTAACTCAAGAGCCTCGTGCACATCAATAGTAGCATCCTCCAATGAAAATAGTACAATCTCCAACCTAGAAACATCAAAATTATATATAGTTATAATGTTGAAGAGTGTAACTAGGTAGGTCTTCCTTATAATGACTATGTAACTAGCATTTGCACCGAGAGGTGCAAAGTAACGCCATGGAGTGGGGAAAACAATAATTAAGTGAAATATATGGAAATTTTAGTTCCTATATATCTTTCAAAGAATGTAATAGGAGGTTAAAATTTAAAGAAAGTTACACTAACATAAAGGAACACTAATATAATTGTCCCAGAATAATGGCATAGTAATGATGGTATCGAAGATCCTTCAATAGTCGCTCCAAGGAGATTGCTCTAGCTCTTCAAATGATTCAAATAACTATCGAAACTAAATATTCAAACCTGCTCTAAATCCATCATCAAAAGGTTTTCAATGTGCTAGAAAGGGGTATTTAAAGGTTTTTTAAAAAAAACTTTCAATTGCTGCTACAAGACTGTTTTAAAGCTGGTCCAAAACTGCCTTCTAACAACTTTAAAAGATGTCATACAAACACCTTCAATAAACTGCTATACAAATACACTCTATGAAGTAATCCATATAGAGAACACACCAATAGCCCAGAAGAGGAAAATGAAAAGTTTATCTGCAGTTACATTTTACTCTAAAAAATATTCATATGAAAATCTGTTAACATCAAAATCTGTTAATGTCAAACCAAAATTTTGTAATTTTCAAGATCCTAAGTTCAGCACCAACTACCCAACAGCCTAGAAAACTTGACAAGAAGACCCTGACTGTTCTTGTACGCTATAAGACAAGATGGTCAACAATGTCATGAGTTATAGCAAGCACCTACAATTGTTTCAGCATGTCTTATCTTTTTAACTGATCCATCATCTTGAATCTGTCTAGCATTCTCTCAATCGTCAAAATCAACATTGTCAAGCTTTAAAAATATAGCATTCACTCCAATCTAGAAACAAAAATATGCATTCACAACTCAACTTACCCAGTATTCTGCTGGCCTCATTCTTAAGTTGTAAGTTGATGCCATACTCATGCAGTAAGCTCCTGCGTCATGGACCACCATTCCTGCCCACTGAAAGAGGATGGCCACTCAAAGTTAAGCCACAAGTATATGCCTTCAAAGAAGCATCACAAAATAATTCTAGAAACAATTAAATATCATATTGGAAAATCAATTCCTTCTCATCATGCAAGTATATTAGGTGTGATAATTATTGTCCTGTAACTAACCACCATTTCTAGAGTTGGAAGTTCCCTGTCCTTTCCTAAAAAGTCTGCAGACTCGCAGACAGGCCCAACAACATCAAAAGTTTGAATTTTTGCCTTTGGGGCAGGTGGAGAAATTAGCTCAATGTGTTGTGTATCAAGAAGAATATCAGTTAGAAACATCTCAAAATCTCAAAGTCATTTTATGATTCATATCACAACCCAATTTTAGTTGGGGAGGATGAACCCAATTCTACCAATCCTATCATATATCCCTCTATCAAAGCAACATTGTAATGGCCCCTGCTACAATTATACAATAGCTAGAAAGCATCATTAGAAACATCCTTTGGAGAGATAAAAATGAAAATAAGTGGCATCTACTCCACTGGAAATGGGTGATTTTTCTTAAATAGGCATGAGAGACAAGAGATATGGTTTTTCTTAAAAACACTAGATAGGGAAACCTTTACATCCCTACCGTATCAACACTGACAAAGTTAGCAATCCCATTGTTCTGTCCTATTTATTTGTCAAGTTCGAAACATAAGGCAAGAGACTGGACACTATTATTATATGATAAGCTGAAACATAAACTGAAGTACAAGACTCGAGGATATTTATCCACAGTCCTACCAGATATCCCTCTATCAAAGCAACATTCTAATGGTCCCTGCTGCAATTATAGAATATCTAGAAAGAATCATTAGAAACATCCTTTGGAGTGATAAAAATGAAAACAAGTGGCATCTACTCCATTGGAAATAGGCAGATTTTATTAAATAAGCATGAGGACAAGAAATAGAATGGAATATCTTTTTAGCAAGGGCCCCTATACAAAAATCTATTGACACTATTGATGGAAACACCCATTGGAATAAATCAATTAGAAGTATCTGAGGGAGGAAAAAATAGAAGAGATAATCAATAAAATATGGATGCCTAAAGGTTGTATCACCATTTTGTATATTTATGGAAATTATAACTTCGTCATATGGACAAAGATGTTTCTAAAAGCCTCGTTTTGCAAACATGCAATTTCTCCTCTGGGTAAAAAAAATAAAAAATAAAAGCTGAAAAAAGAGAAAAAACAAAAAAAAGGATAAAGATATAGGCAAAAACAATATGAAATTTCCATACAACCTTCACTAACCTTGTCTAATTTATAAACAATACATTTAACTAGTCATTGAAGTCAGGTTTCCTCTTTGATGCTTTACATCAAATTAACGTCATCTAACCCCAAATAGGGTGATGAGGGAGGGAACACATAGTAGGCTGGATGGGCCTCTGTCACCTTGAGCAGTGGGCAAGGTAGATGTGCCCACCACACCACTTCATGAGAACATGTACACAGTTGGAACTTGGAAGTCCCTTCATTATCTCAGATGATGCTTTTACTCTCGACCAAACTACTCCCATGTGAGAAGCGATCTTTGCAAGGCCTCAGTTCAGATTTGGGAAGCTTTGCAAAGAACATTTGTTTCATGATGGCAATTGTTATTCAAAATGGAAATTTCTATCTGATTATGCTGAATCCAGGGCATCCTCTGTCATTTCTTGCTACTTTATGGGTTTTCTAGTTTTGTTTATGGTGGTGCAAGGCTTTGTCGAGGTGTGGTTTGAGAGAGGGACCAAGCCATCTTGGGCTACCCTCCTCTTGGGATCAACTCCTTCTCGGGTCTATTTTTTTTCCTCTCATCAAGTCCTTACTCCTCACTTGGTCAAGGCACTTATATCTGAGGTGGATTCTATCTGCGGAAAGGCCACCTGAGGGCATACATAAAACCCGAAAGCTCATCAATTGCCATGTGACTTGACACTGTCTAGTAGCATTTGAGGGTGGGAAATTGGCAATGGAAATTTGAGTGGTATCGTAGCCTCATTGTTGAAAGCCCATCTATCAAGAGTAGTTGTACCAGTCCCATTTTCTAGACTTACCAAAGGTCTCTGGCGATGCAATGCTTGGATCATGCCACCTGGATGAGCATTACAACTAGACAGTTGCTGGGAAGGGTGCTCCTTGACAAAAATGACACTAAAAACAAAATTTTGATGATGATGAACAAAGTTATGGGAAAGAATTTGGCAAGGATCAAAACGGTCTTACTAGATGGCAAAGGCCCAACTCATCCAGACAGTCCAGGTGATCAAGCACCCATAGATGTGGAAGTTTCCACCTCCTAGTCTCTTCATGAAAATTTATGTTTTCTATCTTTACAATTATAGTAGGATTATATGTTGTTAGATTTTGTGGTTGTTAAGCCAAGGCACTGTAGTATTTTTTAGAACTCAGTATATTTTTGGAAAATGTATATTTTTTGGACATCAGACCTCCTGTATTGCAAATGGCCTAGTTTCCCTAGTGGCAGACCAGAGGCATACAGAAGGTTGAATCATAGGTAATCATCATCTGTTAATAAAAGGCCTTTAAATTACCTTCCCATCTCCCTCCCAAAAAAATATCATCTATAAAGTTCAGAAACTCAATTATTTTCCAACTGGAAAAATTAAATTAGAACTATGTTATTATCCAGCTAACATTAATTAGAAATCAGTTTTTTAAAACTATATTCTTATCCAAATAATTTTAACAGAATTCAAATTTTATAAAATAAGTTAAAATCCCAAGTTTAATCAAACTTCAATTATACCCTGAAGATGAGCTCTGCAGTATGGTCAAAATATTGAGGAATAATATACTCCAACACAACTCTGCTCTTGAATAAAATAGTGTCCAACTACCTAACATTTAAAGTCATTCTAGCTCTTTATATGGAAGACTTATATAATTCATTTCCATTTTAGTTATAGAAAATCCCAATAAATATAGATTTCATGTTTGTACATATGTAATAAATAGTTAGCACAATAGTATAGCTCAGTTTTCCCAACGCTTTCTACAGAAGGCATAATACCCAGGGAGGTTACAAGATCTATTCCCAAGTAGTTATGTCCAGTTACCAACTAGTATTTCAACTAGAAGTCAATTCCATTCCTCATACGGAAAATATACAAGGAAAGGAGGGAGAAATGGGGATTCCATCATACTCTGACAAGGTACCAACTTCCTCACTTGGAACATTTAATATGTGGGCAAGTTATGGGAACATATTTCCCTAGGAAAAAATTAATATAAACAATTACTAATGTAGTTGCCTCCTTATAATGGCATAAATAATAATTCTGTTGAATTAATGTTTGTAAGGAGTTATCTTTGTAAAGTTCCAAATTTGATGTATGGACAAAATAAATTATAAACCTACCCCATCAACCAAATGAGTCTTGCAAAACGGAGAAAGAAACCATTCACAAAACTCACCTTTAGAATTTGATGGCCTCCACTATCACTGGTGCTGAAAAGTTGCAACATTTGTGTTTCTTTTTGCGAAGGAGAGTGAGTAAGTTCACTTCCTTTCTCAAAATTTGATAAATCACCCTCCCAGTCCTGTAGTTGTCACAAAGAAACCTCTTAATATAATGAGACATTTTCCAAACAAAACCTTGTTAAAAATGGTGCATTGGATAATGGTACCCTACATCATAACACTATATAGCTCATAGAGGGAAGACTTGTAGCTGCTCTCGAATGGAAAGCACAACCTTATGCAAACTGTCAAAACAACATGGTGCACTTCCCGACTTCACATCATTGTATGTCAAATATGTGCTTCGAATAAGACACAATATCTCTTTTGAAGATACCAAAACATTTAATACCTACAGATGAAAACATAACATTATATTAGAATACAAAAGACTTTAACAAATTATAAAACCTGTTTTTTGGAAAAGCAAAGAATAGAGGTAATAACACAAAGGACGCGTTAGAAAAAAGATGCCATTGCCAATACATATCTTAGTTAGAATGATACAATGAAATACGAATGGAAATTCAACTATGAATAATCATAGTCCACCCTTTTGAATCTCGTTTGATATACTTGTCAGAAAATACATTAACAAACAAAATTATACAGGTTCTATGAAGACCAGTATAAACTGAGATCAATCTAATCCAAATACAAAAACCTATTGAAAATTAAGGTGACCATGAATATACAATGAAAATGCACAAATGTAAATTGGATTTCAAGTATTTTTTCTATCTAGATAAAAGAAACAAATTGGAAATAATAACCACCAACTATTACCATTATCAAAGTGAACCTATTAGAAGATCAAGCTAAAACAGTGAAATATTGAAATCCGGGAACATTTTCAATAAGAAAGCAAAAAAATTCATCAAACTTAGCAGGAAATACAAGGTTTCATGCAAGACCACTGCTACCCAACCATGATCCACCTAAGTAACACTGAGTTGCACTCACTTCTTATGTAACTTGAGAATGGATTGCGAAGTCCGACTATTGGCATATCAACATTATCCTGACAGTTATAGGGAATGAATTGAGAAAATTAGGTCTTCAATTTTCATTGAAGGCAATAGACTTACTACACAAGTTTAGGAATTTTTTTGGTAAGAAAAGCATTACGATTTTTTATAATATAAAGACATCAAACATGTGAAAAATATTAAACTAACTATATCCTTGTTCCAATTTTCCATGATCTGTCCCAATTTGTGTCGGAACCCTTGACAGTGTATAAGAATATACCAAATTTTTTTTCTTGAAAATAGGTTTGGGTTGGGATCACAAGTTTTTCCATATCCATTCAACATCTCTGCCACTTATACAAAGTTAGCAAAGTACCTATCTGATGTAAAATGAAAAACTCAATCCTTATTTGCAGAAGTCGTCCAAAACAGGAAGCATATAAATTGCACGTTGAATTATCAAATAGAAGTAACTTAAGTACGATGACTTCAGGCTGAATTTACCCATTGTCTCTCGAGCAAGACATTAGTCTCACTAACAACAATCATTTATGGAAATGACCCTCCACAAAAGACTATAAATAGATGGTGTGCTTAGCTATTTGATTGGAAATCTTGTCTACAACTATTTAAACTACGATGAATTTGTCAACATAAAATGATAAGTTGGAAAGTATTTTTAAGACAAAGCATTTGAGATCCAAAACATAGACACTAATCTAAATGTCTCTAATTTAAACCAAAAACAATACTTTTCTTGTTGAATTAACAACCATATTAAGTTTCAATAACACGAGGTACTTTTCACATACAAAGCATTTGAGTGCAAAATAGAAGGATAGTTAACCTAATAAACAATTATATCAAGTTCAAGCCTACATTTACATGCATGAAGGTTGTTCATAACTTAATCTATCAGGAATGGATCATTTGTTGTTAATGTTGATTTTTTTGTTTATATAGCACTGACTGCATAGGCAAATTCAATATTTAAAAGGTAGCAATCTACATATTCCCTGCAATGTCATTATTTCCATGCAAGAGGAAGTTCCAATTAATTGATTTTCACAGTTCCACAAGTAAATTTTTCGTGTCCTAATTTTTTAGATACAAAACCTAGGTGTAATAATCCTAATTGTGGATCCTACCTTAAAATAAGTCCCTTTAATCCACCATGGGATCTTGCTTTAAATAACCATGGGATCTTGCTTGAAGAGTAAATGTTTATTCATCTATTACTTGATACTATCAATAAGACATAATAGAATGAAGGAAAGAGCAATGCACCTTGTGAGTCATCTGAAGAACTGCCTTGGTATCGATGTGCACAAACTTGTGGAAAAATACAAGAAAGTGAACAACAAGAGAGCTGTAAAAAGGATAATTAGCAAGAAGATAGTTTTGCCACTGATCATTATATCCATAACAACTATCTTCCATGCTTCTTTTTACTAATGATCCCACAGTGTCAGTGCCAGTCTTTTGCCCATTTCAGTAAAATACTTACAGGATTTCATATAAGAAAATATAAAAGAGATCCCATGCACATGAGAACAAAGAAAGAGATTTGGAGGAAGGAAGAGCCATCCAGAAGAAAATAAAAGCAAATATGTTAGAGAC
The DNA here is from genome assembly GCA_034641835.2 of Pinus albicaulis. NCBI lineage: Eukaryota > Viridiplantae > Streptophyta > Pinopsida > Pinales > Pinaceae > Pinus > Pinus albicaulis. The sequence continues at coordinate 620,644,489 of CM076573.1, forward strand.
CAGCATGTACAACAAACCATACAACTGCTACAACTATCTTTTCTTCATGCACAAGCCATACATTAGATATGGACATACACCTTTAGGTATTAACATAGAGTGTATTTCTGGAGTGTGCTTCAGTTATTGAGAGGCAGAAACAGTGATTTTCGGCCCAAGAAAGGAAGAAATAGATCAGGTTGTACTACTGTAGTTGTATGTAGCAATTAGCTATTCAGGAAAGGAAGAAATAGATCAGGTTGTATTGTTGTAATCGTAGCTTATTTTCACAGGGCATAAACTATTGTTTGAGGTGATTTTATTGACTGTAAAACTACTTGTTCAAAGCAGGTTGTAAAGCTCACCTTGTAAGCTTTGGTCAAAAGATTGAAAATTTGATTTGGAGGAGAAATCCATGGGTATGTATTTTATTTTTCCACATTTTTCAACTATTTGTGTGATCGGTAGGATGTTATGAAATTTATTTTTCTGCTGTTAATTAAATTTTGTTTGAGTTATTTAACACAATGACAACAATCACTTAGGCTTGAAAAGCTTACATGGTACCAAAGCGATCTCTCATAGTGATACTATAAAGGATTTACAACAGTAATTCAAATGCAAAAAACAAGGGCCAGAAATTAGAGGGTTTCAACAATCTTTCTTAAATAATTTTCTTATTTGGAAGTTTGTGCATTAGATCTTAGAGATGGGCTTATTTTTCCTCATATTTGAGGACAAAATAGATGATGCCTCAAATTTTTTGGCATGGAAAGTGAGGGTTATACTTTAGCAGAAGATACTGAAGGCTCCAAGAACACTGACCTATACTTATAAATTTAGGTAAGTAAGATACTTACATGATTTCGATCCTATGACCATGACAAAAAGAGTGCCTTGAAAGTCATCCATTCACTAACAATTCTAAACCCTATAAACAAAAATACAATAAATGAGATTAAAAAAACCATAATAGAAAAGAACATTATGGTGATCCCTTCCTCATTACCTTTACCTAACATTTAATGATGAATCATGACTGTTGTCTTTACCAGCACAGTGAAGAAATAAATAACCATGGTCCTTGATGCACCATTTCCTAGAGAACATTTGGTGCACCCGATCCACAAAATCTCACAACCCTGACACAAAAACACTCTTGGGATGCAGGATTGACAACCTTAATGATAATTTGTTAAACTAGAATCAAAGAAAAATTTATAAGCATAATGCACTTGTATCGTTCTCTTGTTTAAGAGAGAATCTGGTTCAAGATCATTTTTCTCTTTTAGCAAGTGCTAGATAGATTTCCTAGAATCAAAGCTTTGAAAAGAAAAAAACAGAGAGAAGAAATAGATGAGGCCCCAAAGCTAGTAATACCACTGGGATTCTGTAGAAGTTTAAAACACAAACTTGCAAATTAAATATAGGTTCTATCAATGGTGTGAAAAAAAAACCATCTCTACGAGGTCTTAGATTATATGAAAGTCATCAAGATATAGAACTGATTCTCAAGGCAGAATGTGATTATGAAATTCACCTCTTTTCTTCCCCTTGAGCTTGCAACCAGTCGGCACTGTCCTGGTTCCTATGAAATGAACACAAAGTGGATAAAACAATGGTCTAAGAAAACATGGATATTGTACTATGAAGTAAAGAATACGGTATAGTAGCAGTTCTTTGTCAATGGAATGTACAATTCAGCAACAATTTTTTTGTACATAGAAGGCCTCTCTGTACCATTATCTCCTGCAGTATATTTTTCCTCAATTGTATCCAACTTCGAGTAATCATGGTTTACGAACAAATTATAGATAAAGGAAAAGAAATAAGAGAATATCTAAGAACAAAGAACATGGGAATGCATGCTGCAAAACACTATTTTCTGAATTATGTAATTTCCCAAAAATGCCACAAAAGATAGGCAGCTCGTTCCACTACAGTATGTCAGCTTGTTCCACCAGAGTATGTCAATTTAGATTTATTTAAGCCATAATATAATAATGTAAATATTTGAGCGTTTAGAACTTTTTAGTCATTATGATGCATCATTTATATTATATTATATGCACTACAGGTCAAGTAGAAAGTGAGGTTTTCAAAATCTAACTCTTCATCGGAACAACTGTTGTGACAAGGTTTGCTTAAAAGGCATGCCTAGCACACGTGAATTGTTGGAAAAGATACCAGTGAACATTAGATAAATGTAACCAGATTCCACCTTCCAAAAGAGCTGAGAACAATTCCATCAATAACAACTTGATTTTAAAATCAAAGTCTCTAACTCAATCTTGCGTTCCTTTTAAGCCCACCTCAGTTTGATTTTACCTTTTAGCATGGATCCATCCCACCCTTAGATCAAAAAGCTCAAGGTGGACTTAAGATATTTAACACTAAGATGAATATATGCTAGTTTTAATCTTACCAGACCAGCTTCTATGCGTGTGGGTGGTAGGGAAGGGGTTTGCTCTGGCTCCTAGAAGAACATAAATATACTTATTAAGGATGTCATCAGACAAGCAAAGGAGATCAATTATTCTTTTCAGAAAATCTCCTCCTCACATATTTTCAGAGAACATAATAGGAAGGTCGATGCTGCTACAAAATGTTGAGAAATGTAGTTCAAGCATAAAATTCTTGCACACGTTTCAGGTTTCAATGTGAATGTCTGCATTTCTTTAATGAGCACCTTGGAAAGGTGATGACTAATTCTATTTTGTAATATTTACATAAAAATTAAAAATGAAAGTATTGTTTTTTTTTTTTAAGTCAATGTAATCCTAGAATTGGGGATATTAGTTATCCTCTCTAAAAACATAAATAAGATCATATAAGAGAGATCTCATGCACATGAGAAGAAAGCAAGAGAGTTGGAGGAAAGAAGAGTGCATCCAGAAGAAAATAAAATCAAATATGTTAAAGAGTCCAGCAAGTACAACAAACCATACAACTGGGATCACTGTTTTTTCTTCATGCACATGCCATACATCAAATCTGGACATACACCTTCAGGTCTTAACATAGAGTGTATTTATGGAGTGTGCTTCAGTTATTGAGAGGTAGAAAGAGTGATTTTCTGCCCAAGAAAGGAATAAATAGATCAGGTTGTACTATTGTAGTTGTACGTAGTGATTAGCTATTCAGGAGAGGCATAAATAGATCAGGTTGTATTGTTATAACTGTAGCTTATTTTCACAGGGAATAAACTATTGTTTGAGGTGATTTTATTGACTGTACAACTGCTTGTTTAAAGCAGGTTGCAGAGGTCACCTTGTAAGTTTTGATCAAAAGATTGAAAAATTGATTTGAAGCAGAAATCCATGTGTCTCTATTTTATTTTTCCATTGTTCATTTTTCAACTATTTGTGTGATCGGTGAAATGTTATGAAATTTATTTTTCTGCTGTTAATGAAATTTTGTTTGGGTTATTTAACACGAGGACAAAAATCACTTAGGCTTGAAAATCTTACATGGTACCAAAGCTATCTCTCATAGTGATACTATAAAGGATTTACAACAGTAATTCAAATGCAAAAAAGAAGGGCCATCAATTAGAGGGTTTCAACAATCTTTCTTAAATAATTTTCTTATTTGGAAGTTTGTGCATTATATCTTAGAGATGGGCTTATTTTACCTCATATTTGAGGAGAAACTAGATGGTACCTCAATTTTTTTGTCATGGAAAGTGAGGGTTATACTTTAGGATAAAATAATTAAGCAAGCTCCCTGAAAGTGGAAACAATGGTTGATCCCTATCCTGAGCATCTTATTCTCTGCCTCAAATAATGATCCTCTTCGAGAGCATGCATTATTTTTCCTTCTACACCAATATTCCAAGGCTATAAATAATCCAACCATAGATCAATAATAGGTGTAGCATTCTTCAAACAAGCACCTACTGGCCAATAACTGAAAGCTCGTAATATAAACATGTACAAAGGCCTCTGTAGCAGAAGGGACCATGTAGCAGGCACAAACAAAGTGCTCAGTGGCAAAGAAAATGACCAGAATCTCAAGGTATCCATTTGTAATGCAGTTCCCCATCCAGAATTCGACTCTTCTTGAGGACAACACAAAGTAATTTTTACATAATTGACCAATATTTTCACAGCCTCCATGATTTCTACATTGAGGAGAGTATACCTCTGATATCGGTTTTTAACAGGTAACAAGATACCAAAATACTAGAAACCCCATGAAGACAAGGGCGAAAATCGTCATTCACCAACCAAAATTGTACAAAGGTATGAAAAATAAACTCTGCGCGAGGAAATATCGATGGATTCTCCTCGAAAAAAAAGGTGTGCAGACACACTAGGAGCGCAAAGATTAGATATAGGAACAAATTTGTATAGATACAAATTCAGAAGATGAAAATAAGGGTTAGAATTGAACTTTACAGGCCTTCTATTGTCATGGCTACCACGCAAATGATGCAGAGAAGACACCCATTTCTCGAAACGAGACCGGGAACGTTTCTTAAACCCCCATTTCATTTCATTTGAATCCGAACGATGCATAATATAATTATCTTTGCATACAGCATAATAAGCAAACCAAAACATAAAATACTCAAATGCATTCAACTGCACTTGAAATCCTCCCCCATGGACATCCTCCATTAATCAACCTTTAAATAAAGCAGGGCAGACTTCAGATAAGATATACAAACCCCTCTTCGACTGAAGCATGGGACGAATCCACGCCTGAAGGTGCTTGTATGGAAACACATAGTGAACCACAATCGCCTCATCTGCGGCAAAGATTGACGAAAACAAAGATCCAGACGGTGAAATAAGATTTATGATAGCATTCACGGAATGCTCGGAGGTCTGTGCGATCCATCCGCCAATGCTGGACGGCTGTAAGGCCTCCTCGAAGCCGAAGATCTTGCAGAGCAGAATGGGGAAGAATTTTATGTAAAAATGCTTGGTCTGATCCCAGATGTGCCTGTCAGTGAAGGATTCGATGGCCCCGTATCAGACGAAGATGAGGAAGACACAGCCATTTCACTTCCAAAGAGAAATCTATCGAAGATGAAGAAGACACAGCCATTGCACTTCAATTTTACAGTCTCGCTACTGATCCGTTCGGAGGCTTAAATATCGAGATAAACCCTTCAAACTTTGTGAGCCAGAGAAACACTAAACCTTACACTACATCGTATCGCAGCACTCTCTGATCTAGTATTCCTCTTTATTTCAAAATATTTGCACGACCTTAAGTAGCTTTTCAACTTTTTCCATTTCCCACGTTACAGTAGGGTAGGGTAATGTAGGGTCGGGAAATTTTGGTGTTTTTGAGGAGCGTTTTTGTTTTGTGGGAACAGAACCACCATTTTTGTGACCATCCCAAGGGCAAGTGACGCAGTAACCTTCAAGTGCACATCAATTAGAACTAGTTTCCACTGCAGGCTCCAGCGTATGACCATCAAAAGCATGCATTGTTGTTAACAATGAGAGTAGCAATAGGTCGTTCTATGATCTGCTTGCTGGGTCTTTTTAAGGAATAAAAACAAATAAGCGCAGAACAGAGTGCACATCTAATGGTTGTGGGGCGAGTCCCTGTCATATGATGCACATTCAGGGCAAGGAAGGTAGATAATATGCCCTTTAATTCGATTGATTCTTCATATAAAATTCATCACTCTTTATACAACCTATCAGATCTGAAGAAAATTACACACAAAATCCTTCTCTGGTCGTCCAGGTTCGAGTAGTACATACCTGAGTAACTTCGACAGAGGTAACCCATATGAAAACCACAATGCCAATCAGCACCCGCCCTGCTCTGTATTGCCGTTATTGCCAATCCTCTAGCCGTGCTCTGTATTCCCATTATTGCCAATCCATTATTAAGAGGAGGCATTTCTGCTTGTTGGTCTTGATGGTGATATTCTAAAGAACCCACGCAATGGGATTTACTTTCACTTTAAATTTTAAGTTGAATCATCAATCCCTGTGAAAGCAGATCTTTCAGCACCAGTGCTTAAAGAACTAAGTTAACATCCAGACAGATACATACTTGTAACATTAAGCACCAGGCGTACCAGCTCTCAAAGCACTAGATGTAGCAACTCTCATCCTGCGGCTCTTCTGCTTAGGCTCTCCTGCTTGCGTTGCTCTCCCTTTTCTGGATAAGAACAGATATCTCCTTGCTTCTTGATTTTTCTTTGCGTAGATTACACAGATTGATGATCGGTACTGAACGAGCTTCTCGTTCAACTGGTTCAATGGCTAAAACTGTAGATTTTTCTTGGAAAACTAGGTCGGCTATGAGTAAACAAATTAAAGGTAAATAAATCGATCTGTAACTGGAATGGATGCAATAACTCTTTAAGAATACTCTTTTTTGAATCAGGATGGAATACAAGATCAGAACTACTCGCTTACATTAGCCAACAACAAATTTCCCTCCCTTTCTGAGAGCTGTATTTAAAACTCTGCATACTAAATAATAACTACTCCGACCCACAAGGCTCCTCCAACCAAGTAATTGATAATTTTCAATTAATAGAAAGCAATGGCTTTCCCAAATCTCCAACCAAACAACTAAAGATCGAAACACCAGTGCTCCCACACTAAAATTAAAGTTAGATTACCATTACCACATAAATGTCGTATATTCAAATCTTTGTTACCAGTACATCAAACTATTATATATTATAAACTAATTATATATTATAAATTATTATATATAATGTAATAAATTGACATGAAACTATTATATAATATAAATTATACATTGCCAATGCATCAAACAATTATATATTATAAACTAATTATATATTATAAATTATTACATATAGTGTAATAAATTGACATGAAACTATTATATATTATAAATTATTATATATAGTGTAATAAATTAATGGTACAATGGTATGAGGAGAAGGATTAACATAAAATATAAATTATATACAGTGTAATAAATCAATAATATAATAATATAATGGTATGAGAAGAAGGATTAGTATAAAATTATTATCTTTTATAAATTATTATATAGTTTGAGATGGTTTAAATGGCAGAGTGTGTGTTTTTTTTCAAAATGTCATGTGTTTAAAATCGAGGGGGTAAAAGTATGTATGTCTTCGTAGACTTAGTAGTCAAATCGCCGCCAACGTGGGTCCCTTGTTCCAAAAACAAGGGGTCTCATACACCAATTTCGAGTCAATATTTATATCAATTTACCATGTATAAATCAACATACTTTGAATTCAAATTAACAGAAATCATTCTCTTTAAGAATCTAGTGCAATAACCAACCATGTGAGATGTAACAATGCCACAAACCCATAACAAATAATGTCCACAATTAAAAATTACTAACATAAATGACTAATTCACATACTAATAACACTTACATGGTCATATTTTTCTTTCTTGGACTATAAATAAATATTTACATTAATCATTATTAATTTCGTTATTTATTATCTAGTCATATATTTTAACTTCAGAATAAATTAGTCATTTAAGTTAGTCGTTTTTAGTTTAGTCACTTATTATCTAGTCTATATTATTCCTATAGACTAAATTAGTGATTTAAGTTAGTCATTTTTAATTAGTCACTTATTATCTAGTCGTATATTTTATTCCTGTGACTAAATTAGTCATTTAAGTTATTCATTTTGTAGTTCATCACTTAAAATTACCTAAACTTAGTAGTATTTCACTTGAAATAATTCATGCAGACTAACATTTTTAGTCACTAGTCACTAATTTCATCATTTTTTACTAGTATGGTGTTGTTCCGGCCGGCGGAGCACACCAAGTTGTGCCGGAGCAGCCCCGTTGGCCTTGCAGTGGAGGGACACCACAAAGTCAGGGTCGAATGGGCCGGCTGGCTTGGTATGGATACCGTGTTGCAGTCGATGGGCCTGGGCCGGGCCCTCGCAGCCGAATAGAGCTGTGTGGCCGTCGATAACCGCCTCCGACTCCGCAACAGACCATAAGATGGTCCCGGGCCGATGTGCAACGTTGGGACCAAGAGAGATATTGCGGTTGCAAAGGCCGAGAGGGTTGGACTTGCCACCCAGACCGTATACCTGCCCGGCTGGTACCGCCGACCCGTGAGTCCTTGAGGCTGCCTAGGTGGGACTCTAGGAGGAGGTTGTACAGAGGCCACTCTGGAGGGTTGTACATCGTCTCGCGACCGTATAATGGCCTTGCGGGTCTTCGAGGGTAGCCTTGTAGGCTATTCCCCCGCGGTCATAAGGATAGCCAGCCGACCCGAAGGTTGGCCTTGAAAAGTGTTGTCCTCAGGTTATACTACTATCCAAATTTCGTTATACCAGAACCCTAAGCATGAAGAGCCTCACGAGCAAACGAGGGTTCCCATGCTCATCGTAATATACAGGAAGACGGATACTCAAGCATTTGTCCCGGAATAATGCGAAAAGTACGAGTGGTTGGGATCTTCGAGAGGACTCGTCCAACCTCGTGTTCGACTGCTGTGCAGAAATCGATACTCCTCCCGGGAGAGATGTTCTCTCGTGCGCGTATTCTATGTAGATGTCTTCGGAAGGGATGTGGTCCTGCATTGATCGGGTAGTCAGCGGTGCGTATGCGCCCACACAAACAAGCAAGTATGGAGGGTATAGAAGTAACCCGAGGATGATGTAACGGCGTCCATGGAGACATCCCTAATGATGGGAAAACTGCCTCGTGTAAGGAGTTGATACCCCCATAAAAGAGGCAAGAAGTGAAATAATCCGACCTATGGATCTATACCCTACTGCAATGAGGGACCGGTGATGACATACGACAATTGTGGTTGTCTCCCGGAAATAACCTCTCAGGAAACAACCGGTAATCTTCACCGACGTGGGGATTTCTCACTAGATTCACTCATGTTTGAGCCTCGCCGCTAGATCTCGTAACAAAACGGCGAGGACCAGGAGGAATAACAAAAAGCTATAAAAGGTGGAGCCTGATGAAGAGGGAGGGAAATCTTCCCCTACTCCCAATCCAAAACCAAGGGCCTTAAAAGGGCCAATCGAACTCAACTCGGTCCTCTAAAGGGCCGCGAGACAGTAACCGGCCCCGCTTCGGGAAACCTTAAACATGGGCCGCCGGGGTTCCGGGCCGTAGACCGAGAAGCTCGATAATCGTCCGTATATGGACTACCAAGAGACAAACGAAAGGTTCCGCCACCGTGCAACAACGACAAGAGAAAAGATAAAACACACACACACAAAAAGGAAAACATAGTCAAGACACACAATCAAATCCGCCAAAAGCAAAATCTAATGGTGGCGTGTGATCGGCGGTGATTTATTTTACCACATCGAAACTTAGGAACTTCACCGTTTCATGTTTTAAGAGTCGTAGAATGATGAAAGGTGACTCTATCTCTTTCAGTTTTGAAACAAGCGTAAAAGGACAAGCACTTGGTGATCTCTTTCAAATTTAAAGAGTCGAAAAGATCAAAATGACTAATGAATACTAGGCAAAGGGTGTACCAAATAACCGTGAATTGCAATATACACCTTGGTTTCAAAATGAAAGAGAAATCAACCAAGGACTTAACGTACGGCAAGGTGCAATCTCCGAATGTTGTGTCCGTGTATCACGGTATAGGCGCAAATCCCGCTTCCTATGGATAAAGGAGAGAAGCCTAGTGGGGTCTCCCTCATATACTCGACTTCGCATTTTGGGAGCACAAGTCCGTACTAGTGCTTCGTCTAAAGTCAAGAGGCGAATGACAACATTAGGTTTAAAGACGCCTTAACACGTCTCTAGTCGAGAATTACCAAATGTTGCGTTAATGTTTCAATGCCGCCTTAGTAAATTGAGTAAATTTAATGTTACCAATTACGTTTCGCCTTGTATTCTAGCGAGTGTGATGTCTCAAAATCTCCTAAATGCACACTATATGCCACAAGACATCATTTCTCATTCGATGAAAGCTAATTATGAGAGAGTTGAGAGCTTTCAAGCACAAATTAAATGATCGAAACAACCAACAAAGTCTCTAATGCAATAATGTAAAACCAAATTTTTTTTTGTCAAAGTCACTAATCACTAATAACACCGAAAAGATTTTAATTTTCACTAACTAACTCAAAAGCAAAGAGATTTTTATATTTTCAATGTTTAATAGAAAAGTGCACTTAAACAAATAAAAACTAATGAAGAGAAATTTGAGATGCGATAGTAAAAGAGCAAAGATACACAAACCCACTCAATGACAACATGCACAATCAAACTTCAAATTGAGTCACTTCCCCAAAACCAAGAGAATCCCAAAGACCCAAAATGGACCATGTAATCTAGGCCCAAAGCGAGACAAAGCGAAATTCGAATGAAGAAGAGAACCCAATCACTCAACCAACGCAATGAAATGGGCAAAAACCACCAAACGAATGTAGAGAAGCAATCACAAGGTTGGATCGAACAAATAGAGACCAAAAAAACTCCCAAGGGAGGCTCGATACGAAGAGCACCTAGATGCCCTAGGCTAATGAAATCGATGGAAACTACAAACAACCAAAGGACGAAGGTCACAAAAATTTTACCAAACAAGGCTCCAGAACACCTGCCAGTTGAAAAACAAACGAAACACACCGATCAAGCTCAGAAGGTCAAAACAAAGGCAAACCCTAGTACCTTGCTGTGATTGGCGCCACCGAGGTCGAAACTAGCGCTCGAAAGGAATTGGCGTGGGTAATACACAAGCAACTTGCGCCAATGGGCGCGACCGTCGTGCCGTAAAGTGCGCCGCCGAGTTTTCTAAGGAAAAATAAAAATAGACAATCCAACAAGGCATCAAAGGATCATCAAGCTAACCCAAAGCCAAAATCATAAAAAGAGCCACCAAAAGATTTACCAAGCAAGCAGACCGAGAAACAACCGAAAGACACAACAATACCCAAGTGTTCACCATAACCAAACCGGAGATCGACCGAAGCAACTTTGATCTACTTCGCAATTGTAGAGAAAGAGCCGTTTCAAGGCTATCTCGGCTAACTTCGGTGCTCGGCTCCGTAGCTTATAAACAAACAACAACAAGCTAGACGTTCCCCAACGAGTCGCCAATTTGTTGTGGAGGTAAATTTTCATGGACAAGAGACATCCCTACTAGCCTGCATCAGTTCAGCAACAATCGTTCACGCTATAGTGCAGGTTCCTAATCGTTAAATAAACCAAGTAGCGATGAAGGCTTACCCGGAATACAACGATGTCGCTTGTGCAGAAAGTAGCGCTCTTGTTCCTTAGCTCCCACAGAGTCACAATCCTCACGATCTCCATGATCTAGACACCTGCACACGCAAGAAACAAAACAAACTCAAGTGTAAAATCTAGTATATGCAACTATATGTCACTTCAGAGAAGACATAAATCATCATCATAATCAACAACAAGAGTGGGACCATAACCAATAGTCGCTTATCATTAATCAATCAAAGAAGAATACAAACTACAAGCCTCCGACATCGAATTCCTCTCCTTCTAGCCAGCTGGACACGCCCCTCGAAGAAGCCCGTTGGGGCGACAAACCTCTTCTTCGACAGTCTGAAGGCAATAATCTCCTTGCTTCGGATTTGGACTTAAGGGAATGAATCAAGGCTCTTGGGCAAAGATAAGGCTCAAGTGGCTCTTGGGAACTTGGAGACTAGCTTCGTAAAGGGGATGAGCAAGCTGCATAGATGGAGGAAGGGGAGTTGGGATCCTCATAATCATGGGATTGGCCCTATCTCGCGATGGAAGCCCATGAGAGGTGGCAAACCACTTCCTCTACACATGGAGATCCGCAGCCAAACCTCTCAACTCAAATTAGATACCGCTTTCCGGACTGGCGCAGATGAAAATTTCGCTATTTATTTTTAAAAACACTCCTTAAAAATGGTCACAGTGAGACTCGGGACGTAGTGCCAATTGGCGGCACTTTTTGAAGGATTTCCCCTATCAAGGCGGTAATGAACTCGGCTGCCCGTGCCAATGCAAAAAGGGGTGTTTTTATGGTTTTTCACAAGGAGTTGTCTTCGTGGCAATGAAAGTACATGTTTAGGGGAATGTCATGAAAGTGTTTTCAAGTTATGTCACCGCTCACGGTGTCATTTAATGAGCTCCAATTGTGTGATGGGGAATCATAGGATTCGTGACAAATTGTCAGAATGAGGGCGTGAAGGATCACATAGTGTCCAACCTTCATGGTAAGTCTTCTCCATTCTTGATGTGGAAAGCCTTGAAATATTTATTCCAAAGCAAGAGCGACCAGAGGAAGTTGGCGCTCAAGGATAAAACTCGGGAACATAAAGATGGAGAAAGGCGACAAAAGAGTGCCCAAGTACCTCACGAAGTTCACCCAATGCCCGTGATGAGCCGGGGAAGTGTGGGGGTGACCGTAGATGACGAGGACTTGGTGAGCTTGGCTCTCCTTGGGCTTCCAAAGAGTTGGCATTCTCATCGTGACTCGTCAATGGCTCCGGAGAAATTTCCAGATGGGAGCGACTTTGGTTGGATCTTGTGCAAGAGGAGATAAGGCGAGTACTGTGACGTATCTTCATCAAAGAATCAATAGCTGAATTTCGCTTGGTCGCCAAAGAAAGAAGGGGAAGAGCAAGAAAGCTTCTCATTCCTGCGAAAGGCAAGAAGCAAGACATGTCCAAGGTGAGTGCTTTCACCGTCACTGGGTTTGACGACATTATGCCACAAATTGTCTCAAGAAGAAAATAAGCAGGCCGATGGATCTCCAGAGAGGCCTTAGCCTCAGCTTCTTGAGCCGGATTTTCGCCGATCGCATGCTTGGTCTCAAGTGTGATGGGTTCAAGGTGGTTTTTGGAAAGTGGTGCATCTTTTTCACATGACAGGATCGAGATTTGTTTACCGATTTGGATGAGAAAGATTCGGAGTGCACATCGAGATGGGTGATGATGGTAGATACAATGTGACTGTATCGCAATTAGCCTCGAGAGGGAGCCTGTAAACCCTATCAAGGAAGTGATACACATGTTCCAGGATTTAAGAAGAATCTTATCTCTCCGTGGCGATGTTAGAAGACACAGATATGATGTTGTCTTTAGCGAGGGGAAAGGCTTTCCAAGCATAAAGAAGGCAACCGGTGAGACCTCGTGAGGATTGGGGTTCGAGTTAAGAACCTTATCAATTGCAGGTAGATGATCGCGCAGCAATGGCGGTGCAAGGCAAAAGGAGTGGTGAGTCGGGATGATGGCGAGTTTTGGCAATCGAGATTGGGCCACCTTCACCATGGAGCTTTGAAGACACGCAAAGAAATTTCTACCGGGCTTCCTAAGGGCACTTGCGCAATCGCATCAAAGGCAAGGGATGTACCTTGTAGTACCCCAGAAAAGCCACCTTCACGAGAAGGATAGTCGCGCCCACAACCATCCACATGAGAGAATTCACACGTACGTGTGTGGACCCTTCTCGCAGGCTTCGACAAAGAAAGCACATGCACAGTGTGACCTTGTCAAGCGATTTTTCTCATAAGTGGCCGGGATCTTTCATGCAGTAAGAAGAGTGAGACATACTCTAAAGTTTTGTGAGTTCATGCACCGGTTGAGAAATAATCTAGTAGCAGAAGGCTCTTAGGAGCGAAAATGGTGGTGAATTCATCTTTGGCGAATTCAAGGACTTTTTGCAAACATTTAAGGAATTCAAAGAGAGCTCATCGCATTCTCAACCAGCAACAGAATCGGGTTTCGAGCTGCGAAGAACAAAACGATCATGGGTGCCGCACGAGCGATGTTGCATGACTGGGCCTACCCATTCACTTGTGGGCTTTATAAAATACTGCGTATATGTGCAGAACCGTTGTCCTTACAAGATAATCGGGTATGAGACACCCGAGGAGGCGTCGTGGAAGCCCGATATTTCCCATTTGAGGATTTTTGGTTCACCGTTTACATTCATGTGACGAAGGATGCCAGGAAGAAGTCGAGCCGACCGCGTAGTAAGTTGGGATATTTGTGGGTACATCGATACGCCCCACAACTATCGTGTGCATTTTCCGGCATACGCAAGACCTGGGTTGTGTTTACCCGGATATCAAATTTTAGGAGGAGAAAGCCATGAAGTGTTCACTTGAGAGGGAGCCACACTTGCATGCGTAGGAGGAGCTATTAGTTCCTAAGTATGAGCTCAGGATGTGGATCAGCCACAAGAGAAGGTTCAAGTGGAGTGGAACGACCACTCATGCAACGCCAACCATCGCAGGGCTGAAGCGCACTACGTGGGGCTTCCGCCGACCGGCTCAAGATGTAGAGAAGGTTGTAGGAGCACCTACAACACATCGTAGACAAGAGACAATCACTCGATTGGTACACTGGATACATGGCTCTTGTGAGCAAGTGTATCATGATGCAGCCATCCTCTTCGAGGAAGCTGTGGAGGATCCCGCATGGGTAGATGCCATGGTGGAAGAGTATGATTCGATCACTTCGTCGTAAACAAGGCATGGGAGATTGTCCCATGTCAAAAAGGGAACCGTGGTGGGTTCGATATGAATCTACAAAGTGAAGTAGGCAATTTGTTTCGGGGAGGTGGAGAAGTACAAGGCAAGATTTGTTGCCCGAGGCTTTTCACGTATACGAGGGGATCGATTATGAGGAGACCTTTCGCACTCGTCTCAAGGTATTCTTCCATACGACGATTCTTGCTCTCTCAAGACAAATGGGGTGGTACATTCATCATGTGGATATGAAGATCGCATTCCCTCAATGGAGTCATTGAGGAGGAGGTGTACATAAAAGAAAGGGAAACTCTGCTGCTCCTGTAGGATCTTCGCAACGAGTCTCCATGTGTGCAAAGGCTCAAGAGAGCGCCGTATGGGTCAAACAAGCACCTCGTGCTTTGTACTCTCACGTATCGATCCAGGGATATTGGTGGCCACCCACCTATTCCACTTGTGCCCCCACCATTGTCTCTCGCTTTTTAGTTTCGACATAAATCACTATTTTTAGCGCTTTTCGGTCCCGAACTTGAGTCGTTTTGAGGCCCTAAACGAATTTTTTTGGGCATCGCGCTCCGTTGAATATCGTTTCATTTTAGAATGATATTTGAGGAAAAAAATTTGTAGTCCCTGACAGAGCTTTCTAATGATGTATCATAAAGATCAAACTAGAGATAGTATGCCAAAGTTACGTCCCCGGGGAAGTTGAAACACCAATTTACTCAAACTGGGCCCATAGTTTTGGCGCTTCATCTCCAGGGTTAGGTTTTTGGATGTTTAGGCCATCCATTGCTTCTCAATAATAAATAGGCCCTCGAGCCTCATTGTAACTCGCTCCAAGCGTCCGTAGCCGCCACATCTCTTCTCGGTGAGATAGCTACCAGCCGCCTCTCTAGCTAGTTTTATTTCCATTCCGTCCGTAAACAAATTTCAATTTTTCGATATTAATGAAACATGTTATTTCCGCTACATCTCTATATTTATGGTTATATGTTTATTCTATTGCGTTCCTACATAAATCCGATCGCGTACCGCAGCGATCGCTTTTTCTCGACCCTTCTTTGCATGTCCCCAACGCAGGCCTGGGTATAACGAGCTAGGGCTTGAATGCAGGAACCTTCGCAAGATCGACTTCAAAAAACCTCAACTAGGGACACCATGGGGGACGAAAAGAAATATGAGGGAGCAAAGGAGATCCTATCAAAATATTGCTCAAGGAGGCCCTCGAAAACAAAGGAACGCGATACGGATAATCTTGCTCGCATCCTTCAACGACGCCACCGACGCGCATCCGCATCCACAGCCCACTCGAGTACCTTTAAGGTACAAGTAATGGATATCTGGCTTGAGGAAGCCACGCAACGTAGATGTCAAGGTGAGCAGATGGTTGAATCTATTAGAAGGATATTTCTCTGCTCATGACTTTTCGTACCTGGAGAAGATTATTTTTGCACTCCTCAAAGCTACCCCCATGTTAATCGTGGAAACCCGACCGTGAGAACAAGGACCAAACAAACCCCTCTCTATTCTCACGTACTTAACTTGGAATTCTTTGCTAGGATGCCAAGGAACAAGAGACGTTATCCCATGGGGAGATATGAGGACAAGTACATACAATGACCATGTCACACAACAAAGGGATCAAGATGCATGAGTCAACACCGTTCCCATACCCCCGCACAAAGTTGGGTATCAAAGATTCAGAGAAAACATTTGGTGCTAAAGTAATTTAGTCGTCTGCCACGTACACATTCAGAGTGAAATGAGTCCTCCACATCTCTCGCTTGGTATGACATACCTAAGATGTCACAAGATTGAGCAGTAACCAAATGTATGAAGCGATACTTTGGATCACACCAAAAGTGCGGTGGGAAAGGTGCTTCCAAACCATTGTACAAAGGATAGAGCGAAAAGCATACAAGAAGAACCACAAAGCCACAAGAAAAGAACAAGACCGCAAAGCCAAAAGCAGAAGGACATAGGAAAGTGGTGTGAGTTCCACAAGAGCTCCACCACAACACAAGTGAGTGTCAAAGTCAAGTAGTCGCTATGGCAAGAGATGAGGGCTTCTGGAGGAGATGCATGTTCCGACTCCGAATCAACCCAAAAGGGAATGAAAGAGGGAAACATTATTGATGCTAAGTCAACGCCACCGTTAAGCACAAGATCCGATGGGGAACCTAAGATCCGTAGGAATTAGTTAGTAATTACGTGTAAGACGAATTGCTAATTTCTATGAATTAAAAATTGAAAAATAGGTGAAAATGTTAACATATTTTATTTTTAAATTTGAGTGGTTAAAAAAATGAAAATTAGTAAAAAATGTTAACATATTTTATTTTTTAAATTCGAGTGGTTAAATTAAAAGTGTTGTAATAGTGAGAAAGTAGAAACAAATACGATGTTCTTTTATTAATATTTCTTTGCTATTCTAAACACCACGATACCAAATTTGTTTTTAGGTGAAATATCATATTTCTTAAGCTATTAATTTGTAACACATTTTATCCTATTAAAATATTTCTTCGTGTGTCATATCACATATCTTCAAAATTCAAAGTGACCACCGTGTGACATAATGTATTACTAAATTTTCATTGTTGTGGTATAATGTACCATGTAAAACATAAACCGAAAGTTTCATTTTCTCATTATAGTAGAAAGAATATAGTTTTCTTTTTCGTTTTATATATCTCCAGTTTTTTTTTTTCATCTCACGCATCATATCTCTCAAATTTTCCTACTTTCAACTCACGACCACACTAGAGTTTATTTTTGTAACATAACATCAAAAATTATTTTTCAACAATTTTTTTTTGGAAAACGTATCGCAATTTATAGCCTATGCGTTTTGAACTGCTAAGTGTAGTTAATTATCAAGAGAATGATGATTGAGTTGATCCAAATAAATATTAAGAAAATATTAATAACTACAACTTTTACCTTTTATAACTATATAATATTATTAAAACTAACCATTATAAATAGAAACAAAAATCAATTAACAAAAAAATAAAAATAAATCAATGGTTAAAATAAAATTAAAACAAGTCCAACAAATCATAATGTAAGTAAAAAAATAATAAAATTTACAAATAAAAAACAAATGAAATCATATACAAAAAAACAGCTTAACCAAAACATAAATAAACAATAATAATACCAATAAGAATAGAGTCAACACCAAACCAAGAGAAAAACTATACAATAGAAAATGAATTAAATAAAGAGAGACAATGATAAAAGAGCATCATGGCTCAAAAATTTGTACATTTAGTAGAATCTAGGGGGTCTTATATTTTCAAGGGAGTTGGTTTTCTAAAATATTTAATTAATGTAATTTTCTAAATATTTTGAGTGGATTTTATGTGTGAAACATTTAGAATAGGATCTAATTAAATATTATGGGGCATATTTGTAAATGTTCTCGAATGTAGGAGAACACTTAGAGGATTTAGGCTAGTTGATATTTCAAAGGGATCAGAATCCCAGACTTAGGAATTAGTTGATGATTTTACATCAGAGGATTCTTAGGATTTAAATGGAGAAGATCGAGGATCCGAACTGCACTGGTTGCAAAACCTTTTGTGTATAATTGTAAAGCCTCAAAGGCATAAGACAACGACCGATTCTTAGATAGGGGATTTTATTGTAAGCCTACCAGCATGGTTAGATAGAGAGAGAGGATGAGAAAAGGCCATTGATAAAGAAAATCAAAGCCAAGAGAAGCTCTCATTACCGGTAGTTTATTTTGCTTTGTAAATATACAACTCAATTTCGAGTTTATGTGGAGTGCGAAGTGTTAATAAATTAAAAACTCGTGTGATTGTACTTTTATGTGCCGAGTGGATCCATAAAAGAAGAAATATGATTTCTCGTACGATACATTATTGATTGTATCAATTCCGACGAGTGTATAAGTTTTTCGAGTGAAAAGGATTTACAAAGTGGAAGAACTAAGTATAATCACGAGTGATTCCGCTTCCGAAGCAATTGGTCTCTAGAGAAGCTAATTGGAGAGAATGAGTGCAATTAAAATTGTTGTGCAGGTGTCAAAGATTAATAAATTACGAATTTTGGATTGCGAACAAAGGTGCAGGTGTCACAGTTGTGTCCCAAATCATTCGTGTGAATGATTAGATAACCAAGAACAAATCTTAGGAGGGTTTTAACGCCGTGGAGGAAGATGGAGTCACATGAGTTCACGAATGAAGTATCGCAGGCGTAGCATGGAGAAGATGGAGCTCTGCAGCGGCAACAACCGAAGAAACAGAAATCGATTACGTTAAAACCTTTAGAAGATTTCCAAAGGAGGCGATCGAACGTTGAGGATTAAATCGCCGATTTGAAGTGAGAGATGGATGGAACAGATGAGCATCACAAAGTTAAGTTTGAAATGTTGCGGGTGACATGTGTCGGCAAAGTAGATGCAAGCAGATATCAGATATCAAGTGTTTTAGTGTTTATTGTTAACGACATCGCAAGGTAAATGATTTAAGTTACAATGTGGTATGTTGGAGAAAAACTGGTGGAATAATACATGTCGTGGAGAGTTCAATCGCATACCGCACAACGACAATTTTAGAGTTTATTGCTTAAACATCTCATGGTAATTTGTTTCGATTGGCGATGCGATACAAACAAGAGATGGCGTGGTGAGACAAGACAGCGGGGACCATTGGATCCTGCATGCGACGAACTAAGGGAGATTACATCGTAGTTCCATAGAGATTTTGGCATCGCCGTTGGGATTGCTTAGCTTCAGTTATTTGTTATGGGTTGCGATCTGCTAAGTTATATAAGTTGCTAAGTGCGATTCATCGTGATTGGTCAAAGCCATGTGTGGGCCCATAAACCACAAGCCTAAGGGTTTGTATAAAGTTGCAAATCGTGTATGCGATAAGGTAATGTGAAGTACATCAATGTACAAAGGTAAAAAATATATTATATGGTTATACAAGTTATAAACTAGAGAGCCACTTATTGTTAAGCTTCCGCGTGCATATGATTAAAAAGATGAACTTTTAAGGTTAATGGAGGTAATATGATTAAAATATGAACGTTGCTGTTAATGGAGGTACGGAGGTTAATTTCGCTAACCCCCATCTTTCTGGGTATTTGTGGCCTTATGGTTGCATCATTTGGTATCTGGGAGCAAGAAAATCTCTTTTGGGAGAAAGTTAGAGCAGTATACTCTTCATAAGAGAAATTAAAGTGGGTTTTTTCTTTGAAGATAATTCAGAATCAGGAATTATTTTATTTCATAATTAGCATAACATATTTGTGAATGTGAGAAATTGTGTTTCGATGAAATCGGACATCAAGAGTTCTTTGAAGAGAACAAAATAACAAGAAGAGTTTAAATCGCAGTGGTGCAATATAAGTTAAGAGAAGAATCCGCATCCGAATCAGATTGTAGTAAAGAAATAGAAGAAAAATATACTTTGGGAGAAATTAGATAATATTATTGAAGGAAAATTGAGAAAATTGTTTATGAAGGGATAGTAAATAACCGCAAACAAGTAGCTGCAAAGTCAACAGACAAAAGAGAAACCGTAACAACAACATGTGTTCCCGTAAAATTGGATAGTGAGGTATGTTCCTCATGTTTTCGCTAATTAATGATGAATTTATTGATTGAATAATTTATGAAGATGTTTGATGATTGTAGCCAAGAACAAAACATATTTTTTGATGATGATGGCAATGAACCTATCCAACTAAGAGGTTGAAGAAAGGAGAGAGTGACCGAGTGCGTGTCGCAGGAGTAGTGAAGCTCTGTGGCTGGGTTCAAGAGAGGAACCAGAGGATAATACCTAGGGATAGAGGACGCTTGATAAGGTATTGAGCAGTAAAGAGGAGATTGCTACAAGAGAAGGCTATGTTGTAGATCACCAATCGAGCATGATGAGCTCAAGAATAAGATGGCTATGGAGGGTCATAGCAGAGGTTCAAGAGAATGCCATAAAGGTAAGATGAGTAATGAGGAGCGAGAAATCTTGGCAAGGATGAGAATAACATGCTGTGCTACCACAGGGATGGCTACAAGAGAAAGAGAATGAATACCAAAGACATGGATGGAGACACGAGGAACAAGTGATGGAACCTATTTCAAAAAATATGGAATGTCAACCGATAAAATGAGTTCGTAGAACTTGAGAAGAGACATATTGATCATGGAGAAGGAGACTCAAGGAATCGAGTCACAAAAAAGGATATGTCGAAAACCAAAACGTACATTGTAAAAGATCGTGCTTGCGCATCAAATGAGACCGAAAGGTCTCGTATTTTTAAATTAATGATTTGTGTATGATTTGTGTACATCATATGATGATTAACAAAATTTAGAGTCTCGTTAATAAGGAGTAGAATATGAAATCCGTTTAGATTAAGACTAAGATAACAAGATCTAAAATGAAAGGAGACAAAGAGAGGTATCATGGAAATATGCGTAGAATATTGAAGCCGTGTAACAATGAAGATTGGAATGGAAGATATGAGTTAATACATAGATAAAAATCCTCACATAAGAGAATTGAATTCTATGTTTAATTATTTTGGAGGAGGAACATGTGAACAACATTCCAAGGAGAAGGAAATCGTGACAATAGATGACCATAACAAAGATCCAAAAGGATTATGGTGGTCAAAGAGAAATTCTTTTCAACTCGAAGGAGATTGGAATGATTAAATTTCATTCTATAATGAGGAAGAGGAAGAGGTGAAACCGTATGAAATTCTAAAGAGTTTAGAAGAGAACTTGATCAACATACCGATGTGCTAAGAGAGGAGTTAGAGGAAATATCAAGCATCATACCGAGATGTTTCTAGAGGAGGAAGAGGTACCGAGGCCTTATATTTTTAATTCATGTGTTAATGTAAGTTAAGGTAAAAGAGGGACAAAATAAATGAAAATTACAGAACCTCTAATGAAGAAGAAACTATGTTAGCCGAAAAGATAGTGAAGGATCATCATTCCATCATGATGATAGGCACAATGAAGATAACTATGGAATTCGTTGAGATGACAAAAGAAAAGGAACAATTACCGAATATTGTTCAAAAGAAAGAAGAAGTCTACACCGAAGATGCAATTAAAAAACATGATTAAGAAAAGTTATTTACCGTTCCTAATGAGATTAGAAATTTTAAGCATGAGATTTAGACATGTGTGTAGATTTAGTAGAGGGAGAAGGACCATCTAATTATTGGTCAACAAATAAGTGAAGGTATTGAAAACTCGTTTAAAGTTTCAAATTCTACTCTAATTGAAATTGTTGAGTTATATAGAAAGTTAGACCTTCAAAGAAGTTGGAAAAGAAGAGTATATATACTCGTGGATCGATTGCCGAAGAAGGAAGACAAAAAAATTGTCAAGAATGAAAATTATGAAGAAGAGGGTAAGGATGTCAAAGGTGGTATTAAGAATCCAACAACTCCAAAGTGAATGTAACAAACAAATAAACTTAAGATGAATGGACATAGTGCAACAACAAGTGTCGCAGTGATGACTAGTCGAAGATAAACTAGACATGGAGATTGAAAGAACAAGAAGGTTGATGACAAGAAGGTGTCTCGCAGGAAGACAACAACAATAAATCAAAGCAACATCAACAAGAGAAAGACATCATCATACCGTGAGATCATAGCGTGGGGCAATACATTATGAAGTATGGAGACTGGAGAACAACAAACAACAAAAACAACAACAACAGCCCAAAGACAAATTACAAACTAAAGTCCGGGATCTAGGAGGAATTCCGTCAAAGATCAAGACACATGATCTAGAAATCATGATTATTTTCACTTTGTAAGTCCGATGTAGGAGCATCATGGTTCCAAAATTTTGTACATTTAGTAGAATCTTAGGGGTCTTAGATTTTCAAGGGAGTTGGTTTTCTAAAGTATTTAATTAATGTAATTTTCAAATATTTTGAGTGGATTTTATGTGAGACATTTAGAATAAGATTTAAGTGTATTAGGCAGGCTTGTAAATTTTATCCAATGTAGGAGAACATGAGAGATTTAGGCTAGTTGAGATTTCAAATGGATTGTGAATCCTAGACTTAGGAATTAGGTTGATAACTTGGCTTTTTTGAGATTCTCTTAGGATTTAGTTGAGAAGATTGAGTGATCCGAACCAAAATTAGTTGCATAACCTTTTGTATATAATTTTAAAGCCCTTCAAAGGCATAAGAAAATGAATGATTTCAGATAGGATTTGATTGTAAGCCTATGGGCATGGTTAAATAGAGAGAGAGGGATGAGAAAAGGGCATTGATAAAGAAAATCAGGCCGAGAGAAGGTCTCATTAATGTAATTATTTGTTTGTAAATATACAACTCAATTTTGAGTTTATGTGGAGTGAGGAGTGTTAATAAATTACAACTCAGGTGATTGTTCTTTATGTGTTGAGTGATCCATAAAAGAAGAAATATGATTTATTTATGATACATTACCGATTGTATGAATTTCCGATGAGTGTATAAGTTTTTCTCGGGTGAAAAGGATTTACATAAAGTGGAAGAAATAAGCAGAATCATGAGTGATCTTAGTTCTTAGAGCAATTGGTTGTGAGAGAGGAAGAACGGAGAAAGAGTGAGTGCAATTAAAATTGTCAAAAGTGTGTCGAAGATGAATAAATTACTAATTTTGGATCGAGAACAATGTGTGAGAAAGTGTACAACCGAAATCATTCTTTGAATGATTAGATAACCGTAATAAATCTTAGGAGGGTTTAACACTTTGCAGAAAGATGAAGTCACATGAGTTCAATGAATGAACTATCGTAGGGAGTAGCATGGAGAAGATGGAGTTGCAGAGCAAGAACAAACAAGAAACAAGAGAAATCGATTAAGACAAACCTTTTAGAAGATTTTCAAAGGAGGCAATCAAATGATGAGGATTAAATTTCAGAATTGAAGTGAGATATGGATGGACCAGATTAAAATCGCAAAGTTAAGTTTGAAAAGTCGTTGGTGGACATGTGTCGGCGCAGGATGCAAGCGCATATCACACACGGCAATAAGCTTTAGTGTTTATTGTTAACGAAACATCAAGGTAAATGATTGGACTTGCAATGCGGTAAGTTGAGAAAATTGTGAAGTGGACATGTAATTTGGCAGAGTTCAACCGCATACCACACATTGGTGATTTTAGAGTTTATTGCTTAAACATCACATGGTAAGTTGTTTTGATTGTGATGTGATACAACCGTAAATGGCGGCGTGAGACAAGACATCGTGATCATTGATCCGCAGCGTACCAACGATGGATATTACATCGTTAGCCTAGAGAGAGATTTCCCATCGCCGTTGGGATTGTTTAGTTGTTAAAGTTATTCGTTATGGGTTGTGGACTTGCTAAGTTGTATAAGTTGCGAAGTGTGATTCGCCGTAATTGATCGTGTCGTGTGTGGGCCCATAAACCATAGGTCCGCGCGTTTGTATAAAGTTGCGCTCATGTATGCGATAAGGTAATGTGAAGGGGTGGCCAATGCATAAAGGTAAAAAACTTATTATATGGTTATATGAGTTATAAACCCGAGAGTCACTTATTGTAAAGCTTCCAAGGCATATGATTAAAAGATGAACGTTGTTTCGTTAATGGAGGTAATGTGAAGTTAATCTCACTAACCCTACATCTTCGGGTATTTGGCAGCCTATGGTTGCATCTAAAATAAAAAAAGGAAGGAGGAAAAGGAATAGAATCATGAGCATAATGACGGATACAAAATCCTGCTAATTTAATTGCCGTCCATATTCAACGTATAAGACCTTTTCTCGATTTCAATAGTTTCCCTAAATTTGCGTTATGGAAATGCTCAACCCTACCAAGGACCCCGGCCTCCTCCAAACAAATGTGGTTCTTAGTATTCCTAGCATGTTCAAGAAGAGCTAAGGACCGAGTCCTACAATTCCCGATACCAACAACATGCTCTTGAATTTTCCCTTTTATAAAGCAACCAGCTTCTCCAATGTAGGGAATCCCACAGAACACAGGATCAAACAGACACCTGTCATGCTCTTGGGGTCCAATGAGTCTTTAACACATAAGAGGGAACCACAAATGGTGTCTTAAAGGTCTAAATGAGGAAGATATCCTATGTTTCCTTAAAATTCGAACAATTTTCTCGTAGTGCCATGGATAAAAGGAAGTTGAATATTACCAATTAATTCATTACGATATTTCTTCGTTTCAAACCACTCGCTATCATTTAAGAAATATCTAATACCTTGATGCTTATTAAAGCCATTCTTCTTAAAGACTCCAAGGATATGGGTTTTTCATCCTCCAAGTGCTCATCATCGAAAACCCTAAGAGCTCTAAAGTACAATGTGTTGAGAATACCAGCCTATTGAGCTAGCGAATGATGAGAGCTAGTGTGAATATACCGATTTGTGTGGGTTTTCTCCGAAAGACTTGGTGAGAGAAAGAGCCATAATCTTTCCTAGAGATGAGAACATCTAGAAAATGAAGGCTACCATCAATCTTTGTTTCCATAGTGAACTTAATGGAGGAGGATTGATCATTAAAGTGTAGTTTTTATCTCCGTTTTGTTTGGTGTCGCCCCCTATTCTTGTTATTATTATTACTCGTTATTTATTATTATTCTTTATTATGTTTTGGTTACATTTGTTTTTTTTTTTAATGATTGCGTTTTCTTTTATTATTAATTTTACTATTGTTTTACTTATGTTTTCATTTCGTTGGTTTGTTTTTTAGTTTTAGTTTTAGTTTTTATTTTAACCATTTTCTTATTTTTATTTTTTTTTGTTCATTAAAATTTGTTTCTCGTTTACAAGGGTTAGTTTTAATATTATTATATAGTTATTTTTTTTTCATGAGAAAGTCAATTTTATTAATGAAAACAAAATTACATGTTGCACCGCAGAGCACTGTCGTAGATAGGGTAGTAAGTTACATCATAGAATCATAAATACATGGGGAGAACATTAAAAATTTTCTCCTTTCTTCTTTTTCAACCTTATGCCAAGGACCTTGTGTTGGCGTGGCAAAAATTAAGGCGAGCCCACTTTGCACTGGGTTGTCCATTGTCCTTATCCGAACGTGTATCCGAGTTGTGTTTTATTTTGTTTCCTCCGATCGTCTGTGCCCCATGGTCCGTTGTCCGCCGGGTCGTAGTTGTAAGTTATGAAATATCTTGCGTCTCTTGTCTCGTGTTCCTGCTCAGTCATTACCCGTTGTTTTCATTTGGGATGCGGTGTCCTCTTCTTTCCCATCTCATGCTCTAGTTCTTCTAAAGGGAATCGCTGTACCCCTCGGTAGCTTTCCCCGTTCTTTTTTTCGTTGTCTCTTTTTTCTTCTCGGGCATGTGAATATTATATAATAAAAGTTAAAAGTTGTAGTTATTAATATTTTCTTAATATTCTATTTTATTATTCTATTAATCTTTTATAAATGCTTATGTCACTAGCCATTGCATATATGTGCAATATATATTCATGTGTTTGGATTGCAACACTCTCTTCTTACTCATCACTGCAAGTGCCAATCAAACAATCTGTGGCAAACATGTGACGAGAGTGTTGGACAAAACAACATCCAACCTCCTAGATGACTTTAAGGAACTAGAATCGACGAAACACCCAAAACACACCAAACCGCATCAATAACTCCCTGTGAGGTAACCCAACCTTCCAGGGCCCCGTTCCCCGACTAGTGACTCCATCTTCCGGACCTTTGAGGCTAATTCGTGGGCACAAGAGGGCAAGCTAGCAACCCAAGGGTCTTGAGCCGCAAGATAAACTTGTTATGATAGCGACCAAAGCTTAAAAGTAACCTCTAGGCCCAACTCGGGGATTTGTGCCACAAATTTAGGTCCTACGCCCAGGTCACCGCTCCGTAACTTCTTTTAACTCCAGGAAAGGATAAATAGAATAAAACAAACTTATGGAAGCAATAAAATCATTAGGAAATCATCCTAACCCATCTAGCCATAATGCACATTTTGTCAAACATGTCAATATAGACACTACATCTACATGAACAAAAGATAAATAATAAAATGTCTTTGAAAACTAAGAATGGCTAAGAAGCATTGCTTCCCTACATCATACTATCATACAATCAATTCTACTACATACATGGGATATTCATTTACAATAAAAAAACATGAATAGAGCCATATATCATCACTGATCGAATACATGCTTACAACTGAATAAATTAACAAGATAAATACCATGAATACAATAACACCGGAATCCATACATAAAATAGTATATTTGTATAATGAATTTTGGAGAAATGAGCTCTTCATTACTCAATATAAAAACCAACCGAAGATGGGACTTCCACATTCCACCCACCTTACAGATTTGCCGAGCCAAATCTACTTTAGCTAATCACCCCCGTGCCATATTCCAAGCATGAATGTGGGACTTAAACTCGAAAGAACCAACCAAGTCACCCGAGGCTAAACCACCTCACCCTTATCAATAAACACACAATCGTCACTTACCGTGATCTACCCCAATCACTAGGTCAACATAAGCATGGATATCACTCGGATTCTCTCTCGCTTAAACCGTGAGAAATTTTCTCGTCTCCTTGTCTCTCAGCTTTACCGCAACCCATAGTCCGAATCATGGGTCACTAGGCCCTAAACCGAGACATACTCTATAAGCCGTACCGCAATCCAAAACTCCGGGATCTATAGGCCCGTAATGGAGAGTAAACCACCACCTCTCGGTGCTTTACCACAACCCACAAGATGAATCGTGGGTTACTAGGCCCTAAATCGAGGCAAAAACGAACCGGCTCTATACCATTTAGAGATCCACCTCACTCATCTTCAAATCCATCCAAAGGATCTAGCTAAACCAAAATATGAGAATACCACAACACCTTGGCTATCCAGAATGGAAAGACTAAAGCAAAGACAATGTCACACCTAGCAAAACCCATGCCAAGACAACAAAGAACCACATGCAATACCATGCATGCCAAATTTAGCAAGAAAAATACACATGCAAATCGATACCTTACCATGAATCCCTATGTAGTTGCTTTATCTCCGCTCCTCCTCGTCATTCCTCCTTTTTCCTTCTTTCTTTCCTTTCTGCTCAAAATGCCAAAATGCTCCAAAAATTTGTGTCCAAGAGTGAGAGAGAGGGAGCGAATAAATGGAGAGAGTTCCAAAAATGCACCGACCAAAAATACCAACTAATCCTCGTAAGCCTTTTTTATTAAGAGCTCCTATTTTCTTCATTTTCCATTATTTTCCTTCATTTTCCTCCTCACATGCAACCAGATCTTTCTCATCTCCTTTATCTCCCAATTTCCATTATTTTCATAAATAAATGTGCCTGCAAATAGTTTTTCCTCTTTAATGCCTTAGCTATATCCTTTTCCACCCCCCTTAGCCATAATAAACCAAATCAACAACCCCTAGGATGTTTT
The DNA here is from genome assembly GCA_034641835.2 of Pinus albicaulis. Classification (NCBI taxonomy): domain Eukaryota; kingdom Viridiplantae; phylum Streptophyta; class Pinopsida; order Pinales; family Pinaceae; genus Pinus; species Pinus albicaulis. The sequence continues at coordinate 620,672,311 of CM076573.1, forward strand.
TTCCAACATTCATTCCCGGGAATAGTCCATCAACCGTGGTTATTATTTTTAACATTTATTACATGGAATTTTCACTAGAGTCATAAAACCTCCCCCTGGGGGACACCGTCCCGTGTTCAACAACACATATACCTCGTAAAAATCGCTTAAAAAAGAAACCATACTACCCATTGAGCTTTATAACATAGATCGTTGCGCATTTACAATGATCACCTCCCTTTATTAAAAGAAAACAACATGACATCATTATAACACAACAACTCAAATGACATGACACCGTACCGCTTATTGGATATTTATAACATAGTCTTCATGGTAGGCATTTACATCCTTATACATATGTAAATACATCCAAACATCACATCAAAACATATACTAAAACATCAACAACAAAACATATACCAAACAAAACCAACACCACCGAAACCGTTTACCTCAACCGACAAACAAAGAAGGATACATGGCCCGCATCTAATCTACTCTCTCGCAGAAGCCCATCGAGCCCAAAGTGATTCCATTGTAGTTTAACTTGCTCATTTCTCGATTCCAGAGCATGAGCACTCTTTTTTCGCAATATACCGAGGTTCGATGGGAAATATCCTTCGGTTCCACCAAAGAATACGTACTAGTCAATCACATGATCAACATATTTAACATACTTTTTAAGCAAAGATATATGAAAAACATCATGGAATTTAATTTTGGAATTACAAGGCAAGTTGATAGGCCACCGGTCCGATCCTATCAATGATCCTAAAGGGTCCACTAAATCATGGTGCCAACTGGCACATGATCTAATCCACAAGGAGATCTTCTTGGGCTTCGATACACAAGTACACCTCGATCCCCAACTCCGAAACTCCTCGAACAACCTATTCCTATCTCCGCATAACTCTTATGCCTATCCTAGGGTCGCCTTCAAGTTCTTCTTTTTAATCGCATTTCATTTTCCATATCTACCAACATCTTCTCGGTGCTCAATACCTTTGTTAGGACATATCAATCCAACTTATGGGAGTATCAGAATCCTCCTCATACATGCCTCAAATGGAGTCATCCTCAATGGATAATGATACCCATTGTTATAATAACTTCATTGTGCTGGAAGATACTCTTCCCACTTGTGTTGTTGATGCATCACATACATCCTCAACATATCCTCTAGTATCCCATTGACCATTTTAGTTTTTCCATCTGTTTGTGGATGATACGTTGTGCTAAAGGCCAATCCCTATGACCAAAACTTGCAAACAAATCCTTCCAAAACTTGGAAGTGAAATTTGCATCCCCGTCGTACACAACATTCTCTAACACCATGCAATTTTACACCCATGACTCGATAAACACCTATTCTACATCACTAGTTGAGTATTTAGTCTTCACTCATGAAATGTAAACCTTTTTTCAATTTGTCCGTCAACAAACATAATATAACGTGCTACCTAGTTGTTCAAAAAACCTATAATGAAATCCATGGAAATGACCTCCCATTTCCACTCTTGAATTGCACCTCATTGTAGAAATCCACGTGCATTCTTACACTCTACCTTAACCATCCGAAAACCAAACATCCTGAAACAAAATCGATACATCCCACTTTAGATTTGGCCAATAATAGAATCTCTTCATTGGCTACCAAAGTATTCCCGTAGCCTAGGTGACCCGAATATGGTTTCTACAACTCACTCTGATCACCTTTCTTGAGCTCAATGTTGTCCGATACATATACCCCGTCTTGAAATCCGACCAATCCATCCTCAGAAAAGGTGATAGTCCAAACTCGTACACGTGTACCCGTGTTTGTACCTCCGCACTGTACCGCACCTATACCGTACCAACACCTATGTATGTACATGTACCGTACTAACACCTATGTATGTACCGTACATGTACCAAAAACATGTACATATACATGTACAATTGTACATGTACATGTACCGCTACTTGCACAAACTCCATACACCTATGATCCTACTAACTCGCCTACAAGATACTATCCCGTAAGTTTGTCCCACAGAGCTCATCGCTGCTAAGCATTTACCCGTACCTTCCTACTAGGATCATCCGCGACCATGTTCTCCTCTTTCCCTTGATGTACCCGATCTCGAAGTCAAACTCACTAATCATGACCAACCATCTAGCCTCGCATGGCATTCGCATTTTGTTGGTCAAAAAAATACCTCAACCCAATGTGATCACTCATAATTACAAATCGTCTACCAAGAAGATAGTGCCTCTACATCTTCAAGGTATGCTATCTCTAAATTGGCATCGATGGGTCGCTCCACCGTACAACTTAGAGTAACTCTTCTAAACCAAATTTTGATTGAGGATTAGCCTTCACCTAAGAGGGCTTTCTCAATTTATCTAATGATTTTCTCAAATAGGTCTTAAATCGACGTTGTTTCGTGATAAGTGTCTTAGCTTATTTTGATTGTAGGTGAATAATAAAGGATATATTTCACTACCATTGGGCTCATGGAGTCGTATGAAGGTATCTAGTGACAAGTGATTCTCCTCGTGGAAGTTGACGCTTTTACTATTTCAATGAAAAAGATAATACTAACACACAAGAAATATTCAATAACTTAATGTCAAAAGGAAGTCGAGCATGAGGGCACATTCTAAGAAATTTAACATCAAGATATTGGAGAAAAAATATTAAGGAAACATAAGGGCATAAACTCACGCAACAACAAAGAATCTCGGTGTTACAAAAATACCATCACCGTATATTACCGATATTCCAAAATTCACAATAATAATAATTTCAAAGTAACATTCTCCAACCCTTTTCGATTCCATTTCTTGTCTATAAATAGACCTTTTTTGCTTACATAGGACCGCCCTACTGCTAGATCAGCGAACCATAACCTTGACACCTATCATAACTACAAACTACATTCTTTGAACCGAAAAAAGACACCTGGTTTCTTAAGACTTTTATTTCTAATAGACTCTAATTTACATTTATTACATTCATTTCTTTAGTAATGGGACAAATAGATTGATAAGGATCGTATGCTCTGAGTGGAATTCACCATCACTAAGACATTAATGTACCCATTATAATTAGAAACAACAAACACCTATTTTTTTATAGGAAAAGATATAGAGCTTTAATACTTGTCTTCATGTTGAGCCGGATAGGTGGCACTCCTGCCGAGTAGAAAATCTCCGCTCGGGGTGTCCCACTATCATCTTTTATGTCTCCACGTGGTTGGGTCTTCTTCAAAACACTTTTCAAACCTCCAAAATCCATTAAAAACACTTCGCCGGCAAAACAAAGTGCCCTCAGCAGCTTCATATCGTAGTTTAGTAGCACATTTACTCCCAAATGATCCAACCTCTATTTCTTTGCCTCCTTTTCCTTACTGCACAAATGCCTCTTCTATCGATGGAGATAGGTCTATAATATTTTTTGTGATATGTTGCTTGCGTTTGTCGATATTTCATGCCTTCGTTCTCCATGGAACCCTTTGCAACTGTGACCTAGTCATTGGTTTCCATGGCCGGAATATGAAACCAACATCTTCTCCTTCAAATCTAATTTTTTAATGCATTTACCTTTCACTTCTTCTCCTTCTATCCCCTTCAATGTCTTCTTCTTGGACAATTTGAGATTCTTCAATTTATATTGCTTGGATAATGTCTTCAAGATTTCCTTTTCGTAATGTTTTGGCTCCTAGCGTTATCCTCCTCCTACTACCATGTTTGCTAATTTTATGTTTTTGACTTGAAGGTGATGATTGTGGGATATTTGTCTTTGGTATGTGCTCAACTTGAATATTCATTGGCCCCACAATAGGTTTTCCTCCTTCTTCATTAAATTTTTCTCATTGGCGTTAACTGGAGATGAATTAATCTTTCGCTTTGAAATCTTTTTTAAAGTGTCGAATCTACTTCATATCCATCAAGATAGAGAAAGATGCCCAATATTTGTTTAACTTCTTTAATTCCTCCAAAATAAATAGCTTTTGATCCGCCATGGTGAAAGAATGATGTCTCACTACCCTTAGCCCTCGCCTTGGACCTTATCGACATCTTCCCCAAAATTCTAAACAAAAAGAAAGGAAAATCAAGGGGCTACTTACTAGTGAAATGCAAAAGGAGCCCAGAATGATATAAGTAAAGACAATATGAAACTCTCCTCATAGGTAAAATACTTTTGACCAAAAACAAAATATTTTAATAATTATCTTTCATAAATCTAGGGGATGCCACTTGCCATGTCGATCCGATGTGTTCGCCTTGACAAATTCATACAAACTCTCCGCATTTTGAATTTTGTAGCTTTGAACCATTCCTCATGTCCTGGGTAGCTTGAGAGATGGTATCAGTGGATACCGTGAAATTGAAAACCCTACCTTTGAGGTTGTCCCCGTGAAATTGGCTAGTGTACCCTGGACATCCGAGCATGAAAACCCCGAGCTCACAGAAATGTAGACAAAATCAACATTCCTAAAAGAATTCATTAAAACAGGGATCTTAATTTAATAGTTTTAATTCCATAGCCTCATATCTCACAAAAACCTCCTTCATTCACTTTCTTCTTCACCGCCATTTCTTCTTTATACCCTCGTTGCTTCTTAGTTACACTGCAGATGAACAAACCTAGACAACAAGTTGTTTGTGCTATGAATGAGCTCTTCAAGGATAACACCGTGATGCTACATGCAAGACTTTGAACAATGAATGAGAAAGAGGTGTGCTTAGAGGTGAAATTTAAAATTCCATTCAACAACTCGAGGGAGAATGATGAAAATGTGACCACAAAAAGCAATGATGAGTGAAATCATGATTCGCATGCTTCGGGTGATCATGGTAACTAATTTGGTGACCTCACCTTCACCCTTAGCCATTGAAAAATTTACACCTTACCCCACTCATCGTTTCCCCGCATAAAAACACAGCAAAAAATGTTAAAAATATGACATATTCACAGGAATTTTCAAATATCTCCGTATTGAAATCCGTCATTCGCCATTATATTCGCTACCAAATGGTGAAAAAATAGACAAGTGGCTCAATTCTTGATTTGAAGGCATAGGTGCGAAAACCGAAGGACAAAGGAGTAGATTTGACCGACATGACATGACTCATGGTGGGTTTTAGACTTAGGATAAGGCTTATTACATCTTTTTTTCATAAATTTCATGAATCTAACTATGAAAACAACAGGAACCTGTGTGAATGATGTGCAAGACCCTATCAATTAAACTTTGAAAATTTATGAGTGATAACAACATGAATGATCAGTCGCTAGCTTGAGATCATGTGTCGTGTAGTTATTCTCATGTTCATTTATCTTCCATGACTCATAGCATACCACCTTTCTATCCTACATAAGGAATCCACTAAGTCCTCTCTGCAAGCACTTCCGCACACTAAAAACTCTGTTCTGGGATTTACAATCTTTGACACCGGAGCACATGTCAAAAATTGCTTAAGGTGCTGGAACCAGCCTCACACTCCTCTCCAATTAAACTCGCTTTACCTTCTCCGTAATGATGTAATAGGATAAGAACGTGAGAAGTTCCCGATAAACCTTATGTAGTAGCCTTCCATCTCCATCAATGATATTGCATCTTTACTTGACATTCTTAGGAGCTACCCACTCCATGATGGCTCCATTCCCCTCTCGATCAATACAATTACTCGGGAGACAACATGTCCCAAGTAGTGTACCTTTAGTCCGAAATAAAAATACATTTGCTAAGCTTAGTATACAATTGATGCTTTCCTCAACAACCTCAATACCGTCGCCAAATGTTCAAATATATTTTTCCTCATTTTTAGAATACACAAATATATCATCAATGAAAACAAAAAAAAACTTGTCCAAGTAAGGACGAAACACATCGTTCATTAAACACATAAATTTAGGTGGGGCATTAGTCAAACCGAATGGAACTACAAAAACTCATAATGCACGTACCTAGTCTTGAATGTGGTCTTGTATATGTCATGCTATTTGATATGTACCCGATGATATCCCAATCTCAAGTCGATCTTAGAAAACATTGTTGCTCCCTTCACCGATCGAAAAATCATCAATCCTCTGTGAAAGGGGTACATGTTCTCGATGGTCTCTTTATTAATCTCGCCTATAGTGAATGCATAGTTTAAGAGTGCCATATTTCTTCTTTATGAATAACACTTCCGTTCACCCCATGGCAATACACTTGGTATAATGTACCCTTTGTCCAACGTTTCCTTCAATTGCAATTTTAACTTCAACAACTGTGTGATCATCCCGTAAGATGATTTCGACGTCGGAGCCGCCCCTAAGAACAACTCAATGGAAGCTTACCTCTATGTGGTGTCAACTCGAAATCTCTCCGTTGGAAATACATCCCGAAACCGTTGTAAACCGGATACATGTTCAACACATTTGCATCCTCAACTCCTTTACCTTTGTCCCCAGAGACAGAAAATGCAAATATCACACACCCTTTCCTATGATCGCGGTTGGCTAGCATGGCTGTCACCATCCTTAACCGATGTGGATTTCTTCTTTCCTTGTAAGATCCTTGGTTCCCCATTGTCATCCAAGCATTCAATAGCTTTATCATATAAATCTACCTTTAGTCCCTGTGAAGATATAAACCTAATCCATACCTAATAGCATACTATAGGAACCCAATGGAAATATGTTCAAGTGTGTTGTTGTAGGCATACCGTTTAACTCAAATGCACAAGCTCTTTACCCAATGGTGAACTTGTTTCTTCGTACCTATGGCCAACTACACTAACTAAGATTCAACATGAATTTCCTTATTCAAACCACACTTATCCACCAAGTGATGATTAATATAGCTATATTTAGAACTGTGGTGAATCAAAATAGAAATAACTTGGATCACAAAAGTTACCATCCATCTCAATGATAGTAGCTCGGTGATCCACCCGTCCATTTTCCATTGTTGCATAAATGTGAGGAATACTCGCCCAACATCCCCAATAGTTTGTGCTTCCTATGCACCGTATATATTAGGCCTACCTCCCTAATTCTATGGACAATCCTCTTAAGATGATCCTTACCACATGTCCAACACTCCAACCATCCCATTCCACCTCTCCATGTTGTTGATGTGATTTATGTTGCCGCTATGGCCTCATGTCCCTATCCAAGCCATTAAATCCTATTTTGCGGTGCCACATTTTCTTCTCTATCCGCATGTTGAGGCATTGCTCTCTTAGGATGCCATTTACCTTTGTACTTTCCTTTCCATCCTTACTAAGACTCATTTTTGCGTCAATGTTCATAGTAATGTTTGTAACTTCCTAATGACTTCCCAAGTGTATGAGGCTCATCATACTCAATCCGATATTTGAATGCTATCGCAAACCAACCGATAAATCATTGAACTTTAGCTTTCTTATCCTCAAGATATGGTACATAACCGCATAGCTACAAGAGCTTTGTCATGTACTCCTCATCCATCATCGATCCCATATTTGGCTCATAAAATTATTTGGCCTTAATATCATAATACCTCTCCGACAAGTAATTCTTTCGAAAAGCCTTCGAACTCATGCCATCTCAAGTCATCCGTCTTGATGTGTCTAACCCACTTCACATATTCCCAATTGCTATGTATGCTTCTTTACCTCCTCAAACCGAAGATAGCACTTGGCCTTCATGTTATCTCGAGTACCCATGCAAATAAAAGAACTTCTTCATCCCAAGTATCCAAGCCTATATTCTCGTTCTTCAAGTCTCCATCAAAAGTAGGTGGCTTTTCTTTTTTAAATTCATATGGCATGTATCTCTGTCACTCCTCCCGTAAGGATGATACCGATGACGATCATGGTGTCTATCTAAACTAAAACGAGAATGGTACCTCGTACTCATCACCCCGCCTATCTAGAGTGTCCAACAACCCGCCATCTCTCACTCGTGTCTCACCTATCTAACCTATGTCTATAAAGAGACCCACTTCCATATGCCCTCGGGTCTATCCTCATTCCCATAATGGATCCGTAGTGGCCCTTGTTTCGTAAATATGACAAGATATAAAGAAGTATTGCATTCACTGCTGCTGTTTTCAGGATGTATGAGGTTTTCCTTTTATGCCTTACAACTTCTTATTTCTTCCTTGTGCTTCTCAATGTAAAAGTGCCAAATTCAACAATTCCCACCATACTACTCATATGACTCACAGAGGGATTCATTATAGTCTAGCACCTTTCTATCCATGTTGATATTTTCTTCTTCGCTACATAATATGTTAGCTAAACCAAACGACAATAAACCAACGTACCTAGTGTAATTTTGGAGGATACTTCCCGCAAGATCAACCAATAAATGTAATACATGTATATATATAATCATGAAAACATGTAAACATATAATGTATAGGCATATAAACATATAACTATCATTCTAGTTGAGTCCAATCATCCATGCATGACCATACCAAATGTACACCAATGCAAACTTGACCATTCAAAATCCCAAGCATGAACATAAGGAAATACATAACCCAACATGACCAACCGATGAACATTCAACATATAACACTACACATGCAATGATCTGAATGCGAAATGACAAGCTCCTTTCTAACTTCGACAAAAATGTGAACGGCAAGAAATAATTACCGAAACAATTACTTTTATGTGAATCTAACTATTTTGGCATAAAGTGTTTTTAGGTGTCATCTTGTTAATGTTAAGGTTTACCAGTCACACATCATGCATAACAATAAAACCATAAGACAACAAACATTAGTGATGGAGTTCGTCCCTACCGGACTACCCGTGTCCGCTTCGAAGTGTGCATCCGTTAGAACATAAAAACCAAGAGAAAGAGGACTACAATGATCTATCACGGACAAGTGCCAAAGAATGAAATTCTCCTAATGAGGCTTTATAGATACAAGACTTTTCTTTGATGGGCTCTTAATCGACCAAGAAAATCTCATGACTAAAGTGCACACTCTATCCGTAGGATCGAAACATATGGATTCCTGTAAGACAATGTAGCTCAATTGAGTTTTTGAAGATTGAAGTAGATCTCATTGTTCTTCAACGAACTTCAATTATGTATCTAGGCAGAAAAAAAATGAGCTCTCTACTCCACAATATACCCGCAACCAAAAAATCTCTCTACAAAGTATTTTAGTGCTTCTTAAAGAAAAAAATTCTTCTTGTCTTCTCGAGAACCTCTCTTTTCTCCTCTCATCTCATATCCCACAAAACATACTTTGTATTCTTTATAATATGAGGGAAAATGAATGGAATTAAAACCATTATCTTCATATATCGAAGAATAAGGTTTTCTTAGTTTCCATTTTTAACATTGATTTAATGGGTCATTACCCTTCAAGCAAATTATTTATCATGGATTACTTCAAGTAATCCACATCATAACTCGATATAATTTCTCGGGTTTTTTTGACACCTAATGTATTAGACAAGGTGCCGATTAAAAAACAACGCCTTTTTTACATGAAATTAAACCCATTTTAGACTTTATATTATATCTTCTCTACTAGCAAATCAAGCACCCGCATGCATAAAAGGATTTCCTCAAAGACGGTGATCAGTGCCTTGCCTAGCGCCCGCCGCTACTCCTATTGCCCACTAATCAAGGTTCCGCTAACCTCATATCACAGCTTACTCCTATTCACATGTCACATGGATTTTACAACTCGTTGACCCTCGTCCCATGTTTTCCGACAAACATTTATAGCGCGTTTAACACCGTTTACGTTCGTTCATATGAAAAATAGTTCCGCCGTTGCTAGACTACACGACTAATTGTTTATACATTATATTTTCCGATACAACAAAGATCCAAACTTAACATAATTCCCGACTTCTGTTTTTTTTTCCCGATCACATGGGACTCCGACATGTGTTGAGATTGAACCAAGATGATGAGCTTAGTGGAAAGGAGTCGCCTTTACCAAGTGGCCCTCGTGGCATTGGCGCAAATTTATTTACCAGCCTATTTTTAGAGATATGGATCATGTTCTATGAGCGGCAGGATGCTATTTGTGGATGGTCGGGTCAAGTCGGGAAAATATATGGACTTCTATTTTTAGATATCAGGAATTTATTTTTAGATTGCTAGTCTAAAAATAGATATGTCGAATATTATTAGCTCTTAATAATATTTGGACTCTAAACATTATCTTATCCTTGAGCACTTTACTGAGTACGTATGGCACACATGATGTATGAATTATGCTATTCCTAGGGTTTAGTGGAGATATTACATGTTGACTTCAAATAGAACTCATGTGGACAGAGTTTCGTGGAGTTGATTGGAGGAAGTTAGTGGAGTTGTATTCGCTTAACTAATCTAAACATAGTTGAGCTATTTGTATTCAAACCCGCTTAACTAATTATAAAATTAGTGAGTGGTGAATTAATTATTAATTAATTCACTAATTATAAACTCATTAATCAACTAAAGAATACATCATTAACTTCATGGCATGGACAAGCCAAAGGAGACCATGAAGAGGTAGGTGAAAGAGTTAGAACATATACCGGTGCATGAGTTCGTACCCACACATTGATGGAGATGCTACTGAGGATTGCACAGTATATGCTCGCAGGGATTTGAACTCAAGATGTAAAAATTATTCATCTCGATTGCGCAAGAGAGGCAAAGCAATGGTGGAGCATTGAGCATGTATTTTGTATGATGTGAGCTTGTGTAGTGTGTAACAATTGGAGATTGTAATCGAGAGCTTGTGAGGAGTTTGTACAATGATTTTTACATGATCTCTATCATTATAATATGCGTATATTTGGTGGTTTTCAGCTTTAAGCTTTCCCCATAAACATCGTGTTTATATGTGTGATTGTTTATGGTTTTAATGTGCACATGCGATTGTTTATATTTCCGCAAATTGATGATCAATAGTAGAAGAGGTTATGTATTATGCATGAAGCTAAAATAGTGTGTGATCAAGATAATCTCGTGAATAACATCTCATTTATTCAAATTTCTACATGGTATAGGAGCAAGATTTATCATTGGAGCAATTGCAAAATATCAAGCGATGGAGTTTTGTGTCAGGAATCTGAATTTGTTGTGTTGTTTTCTTATGTCGAAGTTGAAATGTCTTTCAACGGACGGGCGATTGGAGTATGCCCTTGAGGGCAGCTCGAATTATATTTCATGGAAGGATGGGATGGAGGCGGTGCTAGATGACAATGGGTTGAAGGAGTTCATGATGTTAAAGTCTCCAAAGCCTACTTCTAGCGATGCCGCCGTAATTGAGGCTTGGCAAAAGAAGACAAAGAAGTGTCGAAGGATTCTCATTGAGGGCGTGAAGGATCACATAGTGTCCATCTTGCATGGTAAGGCTTCTCCATTATTGATGTGGAAAGCCTTAATAGATTTATTCCAAAGCAAGAGCAACCAGAGGAAGTCGCGCTCAAGGACAAACTCGTAAACATAAAGATGGAGAAAGGCGAAGGAAGAGCTGCCCAAGTACCTCACGAAGTTCATCCAATGCAAGGATGAGCTAGGAAGTGTGGGGGTGACTGGCTATGATGAGGACTTGGTGAGCTTGGCTCTCCTTGGGCTTTCGAAGATTTGGCATTCCTATCAGACTTCACAATGGCTCCGGAGAAATCGTCAGATGGGAGCGACTTTGGTCTGATCTTGTGCAAGAGGAGATAAGGGAGAGTACTAGTGGATGGATCTTCATCAAGAAACTCGATGAAGAGAATTGAGTCAGTCGCCAAAGCAAATAAGGGGAAGAGAAATAAAGCATCTCAATCCGGTGCAAAAGGCAAGAAGCAAGACATGTCCAAGGTGAAGTGCTTTCATCATTACCAACATGGACATTACGCCACTAATTTGCCCATTACGTAAGAAGAAAAATAAGGCAGTGTCGGCTCAACTGTACTCGGAGAGGCCCGAGCCTTAGCTTGGAGTCGATTTTTCGCCATCGCATGCTTGGTTTCGGTGTGTGATGGGTTCGTGGTGGTCGGACACCGGTGCGTCTTTTCACATGATAAAGGAGATCGAGATTGTTTCGACTTCCATCCGGATGAGAAAGATCTTGGAGTGCACATCGAGATGGGCGATGATGGTAGATAAAGTGCGACCGGTACTTCCGTACTCATTTCCCTTGAGAGGGAGTCTCGTTAAACCCTTGGTATTGAAGGAAGTGATGCATGTTCCGAGATTGAAGAAGAATCTTATCTCTCGTGGCGATGTTAGAAGACAAGGGATATGATGTTGTCTTTAGTGAAGGAAAAGCTTCCCCGCGTAGTAAGGCAATCAGGAGACCCGTAGGATAGTTCGAGTTAAGAACCTTTATCAATCGCAGTAGATGGTCGCGCAACAATGGCGGTGCAAGGCAAAAGGAGTGGTGAGTCGGGATGATGGCGAGTCAGGCACCGAGATTGGGCCACCTTCACCATGGAGCTTTGAAGATATTACCGTACAGATTTCTACCGGGCTTCCTAAAGGCAATTTCGAAGGGCAACATCGCTTAAGGTGTACCTTGGGAAAATTTGGGAAAGCGACCACGAGAAGAATAGTCACGCCACGACGATCCTTGAGAGAATTCACACGTACGTGTGTGGACCTTTCTCGCAGCTTTGATAGCAAAGCACAGGTATTATGTGATATTTAAGGACAGCTTTCAGTGCTGGATCTTCTTCATGTAGAAGAGCGAGACATAATCAAATTTCGTGAGTTCAAGGCACCGGGTTGAGAAAGAATCCTGGGAAGCGGTGTGAAGGCTCTTAGGAGTGACAATGGTGGTGAATTCATCTCCGGCGAATTCAAGGACTTTTACAAAGCAAGTGCATGAATTCGAAGGAGAGCTCATAGCACCTCATAACCCACAGCAGTAAATGTGGTTGCCGAGTGGAAGAATAGAACGATCGTGGGTGCTACACGCGATGTTGCATGATCGAGGCCTACCCATACACTCGTGGGCGCAGGTGCATGTAATACTATGATATGTGCGTAACCATTGTCCTCACAAGATACTGCATGAGTACACCCGAGGAGGCATTTTCTAGTAAGAAGCTTTGATATTTCCCATTTGAGATTTTTTGGTTCACCTATTTACATTCATGTAGACAGATGCCAGAAGAAGCCGGAGCCGACCGCAAAGGTTGGGATATTTGTGGGGCACACCTTCATACCCCACAACTATCGTGTGTATTTTCTGTGGCGACGCCGCTTGACCGTCGTGCGACGGATATCAAATTTCAGAGGAGAAAGCCATGAAGTGTTCACTGGAGAGGGAGCCACACTCGCATGCGCATGAGGAGCTGTTGAAGCCCTAAGGATGAGTCTCAGGATGTGGATCAGCCAAAAGATGAGGTTCATGGAGGGAAGAGGATCACTCATGTAGCGCCAACCACGTAGGCGAAGCGCACCAGAGAAGCCGAGCGACCGGATCAAGATGTAGAAAAGGTCATAGGAGCACCTACATCACACCGCACAGACAATACCGACCGAGATATCGGATACATGGCTCTTGTGAGCAAGTGTATCGTGACAGAGCCATCCTCTTCGAGGAAGCGGCGGAGTATCCCGCATGGCAGATGCCATGGTGGAAGAGTATGATTCGATTGCTCAAACAATGCATGGGATATTGTTCCAAGGTCGAGGGGGGAAATCGTGGTGGGTTCGAGATGGATCTACAAAGTGGCTGCAGACACCGACGGGGGAGTGGAGAAGTACAAGGCAGATTGCCCCGGAGGCTTTTCTGCCAAATCGAGGGGATAGATTATGAGGAGACCTTGCACTGCCGCAAGGTATTCTTCCATACGTACGACTTCGCTCTCTCGCCGTAGATGGGGTGGCACATTCATCGCATGGATGTGAAGACCGCGTTCCTAAAATGGGGTGATTGATGAGGAGGTGTACATGAAAGTGCACTCGGTTGGGTTTCGAGATCTTTAGCAGCCGAGGTCACATGTGTGCGTGTGCTGGCGAGAGCGCTCGTATAATAAACAAGCACCTACGTGCTTGGTACACATGGATAGACAATTATTTCACCTGGGACGGATTCTCCAAGAGTGAGGCGGATCCTAACCTATACCAAGATTGTGGTGAAGGGTAAGTTGCCGATCATTTTACTTTATGTAGATGATTTACTCTTGACAGATGAGTCGCTGATACTCTCATGCAAGGATGATCTTCGTTAGAAGAGTTTGAGATGAAGGACTTGGCCTCCTTCATTAGTTCGGGATTGGAAATTTGCCAGTCACAGCTGGTGGACCTGCTTTTTTCTCGTGGTAAGTATGCTCAGAGATACCGGGAGAAGTTCGAATATACATGGCCGCAAGCTCGCCGATACTCCTCTTCCTCGTGGACGGAGAAAGGAGGATGCTACTTCAAAGAAAGGTATGGATGCCACCGTTTATCGACATTGTTGGGGTCGCTATGTATCTCGGGTCGATACACGACCCGATATATGCTATGCTTAACCAACTTTCACAAGCTATGGTTAAGCCTACCAAGCTCTTTTGGAAGGCGGGGAAGCATGTATTGAGATATCTCGTAGTACATCATGATATGGATCATGGTACACAAGAGGATGAGTTGAGGCGCATGGCTTCACGGACGGCAGATTACCATATCGTAGATTTGGTGGTGCAGCGGAAGATCATGTTACTTTCTATACATTCCTACGAAGGATCGTGATGCCGATATTCAAGAAGGCGCTCACTAGGAGCAAATTCGAATACCACAAGGGCAGATAGGGGTTGCGTATAATCCATATCTTGTTGAGGGACTGTTGAGATTGCAACAAGATGATGAGCTTAGTGGAAAGAGCTTTCACTAAGTGGGCCCGCAGTGGTATTTTTGGTGCAAAGTCTATTTTTAGACTATGTCTATTTTTAGACATATGGATCATGTTCTATGAGTCACAGGATGCTATTTGTGGATGGTTGGTCAAGTCGGGAAAAATAGATGGACTTTTACTTGCATATATCATAATCTATTTTTAGATTTGTACTAAAAATAGATATGTCGAATATTATTAGCTCTTAATAATATTTGGACTCTAAGCATTATCTTATCCTCTCGAGCACTTCGCTGAGGCATGTATGGCACATGCAAACATGTATGAAATTACACTATTCCTAGGTTTAGTGGAGCTATCGTGATGTCGATTTCAAATAGAACTCATGTGACAAAGCCAGGACATCGAGGAAGTTAGTGGAGTTGTATTCAAGCTTTTAACTAATCTAAACATAGCTTGAGCTATTTGTATTCAGCTTTAAATAATTGATACAATTAGTGAGAGTGGTGTGGATTCATTATAATTAACGCGCTTAATTATAAACTCATTAATCAACTAAAGAATACACGCTAACTTGGGCAGCATGGACAAGCTCAAAGGAGATCGTTGAAGAGGTAGGTGAAAGAGCAAGGTGACTATCAACAAGACTATACCGATGCATGAATTTGCACCACACATCGATGGAGATGCTAATGAGGATTGCGTAGTACATGCTCGTACAAGAGGGATTTGAATTCAGATGTGAAAATTATTCATCTTGGATTGCGAAAAGAGAGGCAAAGCAATGGTGGTGCAAATTGAAGCATGTGTTTTGTATGATTTGAGCTTGTGTAGTGTGTAACAATTCGAGATTGTACCGAGAGCTTGTGAGGAGTTTGTACAATGATTGTTACATGATATCTATCATTATAATATACGTATAGTTGGGGTTTCCACTTAAGCTTTCCCATAAATACCGTGTTTATATGTGTGATTGTCTATGGTTTTAATGTGCGCATGCGATTGTTTATATTTCCGCAATTGATGACCAATAGTAAGAGGTTATGTATTATGCATGAAGCTCTAAATAGTGTGTGACTAGATAATCTCGTGAATAATATCTCGCTTATTCAAATTTCTACAACGTGGTCTCTTTAGAATGCTACGACTTTTAAACTTGACATCTCCGGGTTGGGTCTTGTCACATTGATATCTATTATTCCGATGTCTCGCTTGATGACTATTTAAACATTACATTTGTTTTTGTAATGTTTTTACATATTTAACATAAAAAACCGACAGACATAAAGCTGGTAGTTCTAGGTTTAAAACATGCCCGAAAGTGGGTTTCACCGCATAGTTTTATACCATGCTCCCAGACTTAAGACTACGTTTATGTTTAAAATTAGTCCTTTTACCTTAGGATTTATCCTTAAGTTTACAATTAGGACTTAAACATAACCTTTACATCACCTTCTTGCCATATAGTATCAAGACTATAGTCACTTAGGAATTTAGGATTTAGTCAAATGTTTTTAAGACTAACATTTTTGCCTAACTTTAGTTTACTTAGACTTATAGTGCTAACGCTTTAGACTTAGATTGTGTTCCCTTAAGTCTTTACATGAACTTAACACTTTACAATCATGACTAATGTTCATCGTTTCAATGTCATTGACATAACGACGAATTTTTCTTATGATGACATGACTTTAATTAGAGAAAAAAAATCGATGATTGTTGCGAAGTCACCGATGTGGCCGATGTCGAAGTCGACAACGAACTTTGAACTTGAATTTCCTTCTCAGCAAGAATGCCGAATGTGACCATCTTGGTTGCTTTCCAATTTCGACAAGATTGTGCTTGACGACTTGAGTTGATGAACCATTGATTCAAGACCATCTTGGTTTGACATACTTCAACTCAACCTATTTATTACAAAATCGATGATTAATTACTTCGAAATGACCATCTGGAATATTTGTAATTTTCAATACAAATTTCGTAATCCAATCTGATCATGCAAGCACACACATATAAAACACAAGCATGAACCATATATAATCTAATAATAAACAAGAAATGCACACATAATATGTAGGACATGTAAACAAGATTGCGTGCACAATACATGAACAAGAACAACACACCATCAGTCACACACGCATGACAACATGTTTACGATGACACCATAAATACTTCCATGGTGACACCACCGCCACCATGGCCAACACAACATGGATGAAACAATAAAATACAAATATAGGAATGAAAACACATAATAAATCAATATAAAATCATTACCAAAGAACCACCAATCAAGTCCGAAAGTTAAAACATGCTCGATACCACTCGTAACGCCCTCTTCCCACATCTACCCAAGTAACCGGCCAACCTAGGGTAAACATACGAAGAGAGAGGATACTAATATGAGATTAAACCTCCCAGATGAATTTAAGGAAGTGGAATCGACTAAACACCCAAACACACCCAAAAATGCATCATTAACTCCCCCAGGGGGGTAACCCAATCTCCCTAGGGCTATGTTCCCCGACCGGGGACCGATTTTCCGGGCCTTGAGGCTAAGCCGCCAACACAAGAGGGAAATATAGTGTCTTAAGGGTCTTGAGTCACAAACTGTTTATATGGGAGTGACCCAAGCTCAAAAAGTAAATTTTTAGGCCCAAGTCCGGGATTTGTGCCACCAATTCGTGCGTTGTACCTAGGTTAGCCTCCCAAAAACTTCATGTAACTCGAGGAAAGTGTACTGTAATAGAAAAACATATGGAAGAAATAAAAATGTTAGGAAATCATCTCAACTCCATCCAAAAAAATGAGCATTTTTTCAAACATCCACCCAACATCACCACAAGGAGAAGACCAAAGACCACCCAACATCCCCTTAAAACCTAGAGGAAGTTGCCACCTTAGCTTATTTGAGCACAAAGAGAAAAAGGCAGACTCCTCTATGTATTTTAGAACTAAAAAGAGTGAGAGGGTGGGGTCAAAGAGTTGTAAAAACCCTCCCAAGAGCCCCATCATCATCGAATAATCACCACATGGGAGGAGGAAAGAATCCGTAGAGATAGTTCGTGAGCACTTATGATGGCACAGAAACGACTATAAAGACTAGGAGGAGCAATTAAAAGAAAAGGCACGTAGCCACCATGGCAGACTTGTGGAATAGAACTTTCAACATGCATTCCTCGCTCGACTCATCCGCCGTGTATCTCAAGGAGAAATGGCTCCTATTTCAAATCAAAACTCTAGCTCTTCCCATGGATGCTCATTTTTTCCGTGCTTGTAGGAAATTCATGATTTCTACAAGCTAACATGGTTGATCAAGAAATTATACAAGAAGTTTTATGTGCATAAGCTCGTGCCGATAAATTGATACTTGGGACCCAAATTCTACAACGATATGCAACATGGCTCTAGTATCTTGGATGGTGAATAAGGACATATCAAAGCATAGAATTGTCTGTACCCCAAGAGGAGTCATCCTAACCATCGAGAGACTAGAAATGACCCCGCAGACTGCTGAAAGCTACCCGTACTCAAACACACGTAATATGCCACTTCTCTGATGATGTTTCTAGGAAGATAAAAGATGACTGCATTATGGCCGCCCCGCAGACTCGATGGAACAACCTCCCCGTCGTGCCCCCTCAAGAAATGTGTGAGTACCATACTTCCGTAAAGATTAAGGGGTGCCTTGGAAAGAGAACTCCCTATACAAGAGGGCCATGTGTCAAGAAGATCCAATGGCTTGGTCTCTTGGGCTCAATCCACCTTTTGTTTGGGCCGAATAATGAAAGGGAAACCGATGCACAAGATAGAGAATGGGAGAATGTAGAAAATAATAATGGGTTTTAACCCCCAGGGGGCTCCCACACTTCTTCCTCGTGTCAGAGGGGATGGAAGTCAGGAGGAGGATTAGTTGCTCGCAGGATGAGAAACCATTCAAAAGAGGGTGATGATTAGCTCCATCATTACACATATCAGAGGGGTTAATGGTCACCTTTGCCTTCTTAAATCTCTTTTTTCTTGCATTTTTATTATTATTTAGTTTTTATGATGTTATAAGTGGTACATGACAACATACCGAGTGCCTAATATGAGGTTGAGTGCATAAAATCATGAGTATCACTGAAGTTATTTAAAGATTTTATCATAAATAATCAAGGAGACAACAAGGAGAAATTGTAGGATGATTTTCCACCCTCCTTAATCCTCGAAGGCAAATTTCCAAAGGATCCCTAAGGATTCTCTCCAACAATTCAAATTCCAAAGATAGCCAAGCAACTCAAAGACCAAAGTGCACTCAATCTATGTTTACTTGGATTCAAGTGGACTCAATCACTATTTTCAAGGGAGTTGTTGGTAGCCGCCCTATAGAATAAATTAGGAAAGCGCAGCTAGAGCCAGGAAGGATTTGATTTCTATTGGGAACTTTGTCAAGTAAGATATTGAGGATTTTTTATTATCAGAATCTATCGATTAAACTTCTGCAGAATTGTACGAGACTATTCTTTCATGAAATGAGCAACCGATTTCATTTTAATCGATTTAAGTTTCGTAGGAGCTAGCGTGTGGGTTAGGGCCCAATCCATGTGCCTCACCTTCGTTGTACTTGTTCTTTTCTCTTGCCATCGCAGATCCGCTTCTCGATAGTTTCATTGTTGTTTAGTTTGATTTTAGTGTTGATGTAGGCTTCACTTATTAGTAATATAATAGAGGAGAAAAATAAAAAAGCTATGGATTAATACCTCCCTTCTCATCTCCGTCAATAAATCTTGAGAAGGGTGAACCTTCCCAAGTACCCAAAAAATTGATTTTTGTCCACTGTTCAGTTTAGGGAATAAATTGCATTATCACCGAGTCTTTATTTCATCGTATTATCGCGCATTCATCTATTTTTCGTATATGGATCAAGAGGGTTGTTCGTTAAAGAATAAGCATCAAAATTTCTCGATAAGTTCATTCAGCTCGGCTCCGCGTCATTTTCCACCTTCCATATTCGTGTTACCCTTATGAACCTTTCAAGTTGTGCTTCCATTCCCCTCCTTTTCTTCTTCTATCAACTCGTCACACCCTTTTTATTCACAAGAAAACCATCAAATTTTGACCTTCGCTCGTTGCCTCCTCGAAACTCCCGCTACCTATTTCGCTCATCGCAAATCACATTTCATATTGGCTTATTAATACTCTAATTTTCCAAACCCCGAGTCATAGAAGTATTAATATAGCACTCTCCGCCACATCATCCATCACACTTCACTTCGCAACCTTTTCCTTTTTTTCCCTTAAAAAGACTTACAACAATCTCTTTCATATCGCATTTCGCACTTCACAACCTTTTCGCTTCCTTTAAAATACTTACCACTCCAAACGCATCGCGATAATTCTTCATACTCGCCACATCGAAAATCATAAATCACATTTTTTCTTGGTTCCCATTAACACTTATCGCTCCAAACGCCGATTGCGATAATTCTCTTTACTCCGCCTCATCGCAAATTGCAAATCACATTTTTTATTTGGTTCCCATTAACACTTATCACTCCAAACGTCGATTGTGATACTCCATACTCCGCCACCTCACAAATCACAAATCAAAATTTTCATTTGGTTCCCATTAACACTTACCACCCAAAACGCCTACTGCACATCGACCATACTCGCCACCGCCCCCACCGCCGCCATCTCGTCGCATTTCGCATTTCGCAAGCCTCTTATCCCATCGCATTCACAAAGTGGAAATCCATTTTCAGGAATCACATTTTGCAACCTTTTCCCTTTTTCCTTTTAAGACTTACCTCAATCCTTTCGCAATCTCATTTCGCAATCTTTTCCCTTTTTCCTTTAAGACTTATCGCAATCTCCATCTCGGCCTCCATTAACATTTCCACACTCCCAACGCCCATTGCAATATGATTAAAGCACTCTAGGCAACAAATGAACCGGCTCTTCTATACAATTCAGATCCACCTCACTTAGCTTTGAATCCATCCAAATTGATCCAACTAAAACCAAAATATGGGAACACCACAACACGATGGCTAGCCTGAAATGGCAAGGCTAGGCGAATACACTATCACACCTAGAAAAAATCCATGCCAAGACAACAACAACCACATGAAATATTGTTTAGTCAATTTAATGTCTTTAAATTCCCTATCATAAATTATCGACTGGAGTTAGTAATATTATCAAGTGCACGTGCACTCTATATGCTAGAAGTCTTTTATTTATTATTTCATGGTTTTGATTTAAAGGTTATTTTTAGGATTTTGTATTTATCTTGAATGTCTAAATGGAATTGAGAAACTAAGAACTAATTTGTGAATTAACTAAATTTAATTATCAAAATTATGAGATGAGAATCCCATTTTATCTAAAAGTTAAAGAAAAATTGACTTCAAGAAATCTAAGGTTTTAGAAACAAGAAGAAACTTAATCTTTTTGTATGTTTTTGGAGTTTTTATGTGAATGAAATTAAAAACAAGAAATCGCTTAGAAAGTAATCACACCTAAAGAAATATTTTAATGATTGAAAAATAAAACTTGCAAGAAGGAAGAAAATTAAATGTTTATCTAAGAAAGGAAATTAATGTATGAATCACTCTTAAAGAAATTATTCTAATGACTGAAAGATAAAACTTTCAATAAGGAAGAAAAGGAAATGTTTATCTAAGAAGAGAAATTAATCTATGATAAACTTATATTGTATAAAAAGAAATTAATTTAAATGATAACTCTTAAGCTATATCAAATTAACCTATGATAAACTATCTCTAAATTTATTCAATCAAGTAACAAAACACCTATCTAAATTACTTCTAAATCTATTGAATCAAATAACAAAACATCTATTTAAATTACTTATAAATCTATTCAATCAAATAACAAAACATCTATCTAAATTACTTCTAAATCTATTCAATCACAAAGCAAAGCATTTATCTAAATTGTATATGTAAAGCATAGAATCTATATTAATTAACTCTAAGCCTATTGAATTATAAAGTAAAATCATTTATTCTAATCATAACAAAATTATGCAAGTGAAAACAACAAAAGTAAAGTGAGCACAGTTGTCATTGCACACCCATCATACTATGGAAATTCAAAAACTATTTGCAATGGAAATAAAAACAAAGCATATGTCTATTGTACAAAAATGAAATGCATGTTTAATCCATGAAACACAAATGTAAGCAAGAGTATATCTATCTTACTAATCACAATAAGAAAACAAAATAAACAAAGTGTATATCTATGGGGAAAACACAACAAAAAACATAAGATACTAAACTATGAAATGACATAAAACTAAACAATTAAACCTCTTCTCAAAGGTGGCCCTCCACAATAGAATGGTTCAAAATATTTGCAACTAACTACATCGATGATTTCGTAAACACCTTCTCCATTGATCGATAAAAATAGAGTTTTAATATATGAAAATTTTACAAGAAAATCAAAACTCGTTTCAAAGCCTACATAGCCCCACATTTCATAACGTAGTCAAATTAAATGTTTGATGTCATATCACTTAGAAAATGAATCATCATTTGGACAAAGTCCAAGTAGGTTCAGTGTCAAAATTAGGGTCAAGAGAATTCATTTTTCTATTACCAAGCCAAGGAAATGAATTTTTCTTATTTAGCCTATCCTAAGGTCTAAACTCACCCCTCATTCAAATATTTCCATGTCACATCCGTTATTATTCTCCCAAATTTTTCATTTCCAAATTTTATAACACCGAAAAAGTCATTTTAGCCAATAAACCACACTTTTGTAGTGAAATACATAGAGAAAATGCACTTTTCGCTATGAAACTACTAATACTTTCGTAGCTAAAATGCCTGCATCATACTCAAGCATGCTACGAAAGTAAGGTTTTCATCCGTCTTGTCAAAACAACTCTGATAAAGTCGTAAAATGATTGAAAGTGATAGGATGATGCCATTTGAGAGCGCTAGGGGTGAGATAAAGGTACAATGATCATGGATGAAGTCATTATCACCATTTTAAGCATGTATGAATCATCATTATGCCATGAGTTGTCATCAAAATTCAAAATATTTCCAAAAATTAAGTCATTTTTCATTCTCCATCTCTTTTGCGTGTTATTGAGCCTCGGAGAGCTATTTCACCGAGCCCAAGCTTGTGGCTGGTATTTTCAAAGGTTTACAGTGTATCACCGATCAAGCGAGGCAGAGAAGACATTAACAACCATGGCAGAAAAAAGGAAGAAAAAATAAAGGTGTCATCGTCTTAGATATGAGCCATCGATGTGAACCCTATAATGAAGAACTCAAAAACTCGTAGAAGTTTTCTAAGAATAGGGTGTTTGCAGCTTTTCCAAAGACTACAAGGATGCCATGTACAAGTTTCTAAAGAGTTTGCCCTAAATTTTAATGGGACATCCGCAAAAGTGGGAATGTTGAACTTCACTTCATAACACCAAACCATTGCAATAAATGCAAAGGGATTCCAAGGAGGGGAAGAAATATGGTTCAAAGGTTTCAAATTCAACATGGAAGAATGGTGAATTTATCAAGTCAAAAAATAAGTGAGTTTGACCTTACAAATTCCATTCCAAGGAGCCGCCGCATGAAGGATAATTTCTCAAAGCTACCGCTTATCATTCGTAAAATATTTCACTTGTGAAGGGAGATATCATAAAGTTTATTCTTAACACTTCAAGCTTCTTCTACACTTTCAGTTGGTAAGATATCTCTTGATATACGTTTTTATTTACACAAAATCTTAGTAAAAATGTATGTGATAAAGTTCAAGCTAAATCAAGGAAGTGAAACCTCACTTTTTCATCATGGTTTAATAAAATTCGTCGGTTTTAGATGAGCTACAAAGACTAGGCAAGAGACTCGGTATTCTTTTCTATTTGTTAGTGGTTTTGAATGGATACCATTACCCCTAAAAGAACTCCTAAAACTATAGGTATAAAATCACCTTTAGTGGTAGAACAAAGTGAAACTAAATAGGGGCAAAGAAAAGGAACTAGTAGTCATGGAAATGGAGTAGCTTGCAAAAACTTGATACACCTACTCGTTTCACCTAAACAAAAGTCAACAATGAGAAAACTCTGCAAAACAAGAGCCAACTGTGAGTAAACATGGAAACAAAAGGATTACAAGGAGCCGTCAAACATGGCTAAAGGAAATTTAGAAGACATACTACATGCTATTGATATTGAAGAGACTCCTATAGCACAAAACAGGACATGGATGAAGGTGGAAAGAAGATCAAGAAAGCCAAATCAAAGAAAGAAATTAGAATTTCAAGGTGAGGATGCAGGTGTTTTATGTTTCGGTGCTAGGAAACCCATGACAAGAAATGCTAGAAATTTTTGGAAAGTAGTAAATAAGTTCATCCAAACTCATCAAGAAAAATTATTGATCTTTTCATCATTGTAGAAGAAGAACCACTAAAGAAGAAAATAAAGGAAAGGAGAAAGTCGTTGAAAAAATAGATGGAAGTCCCGAAGAACAATTGAAGCTAGAAAATCATGAACAGCGCTCATGAAGAAGGAGGAAGAAAATAATGAACAAGGTGCGGCTTGAGAAGATGAAAGAGGTTTGGGAAGAAAGGTGTTGACCGTGTATCAAAGACCCTAGATAACACACAACAATTAGTCAAATGGACTGAAGTAATGAGGAAAGAAGTGAAGACAGTCAAGAGTGGAACCTTGTTAGAAAATTATATATTGCGTAGCAACACAACACATGAAATATGTAGAAAACATAAGCACAATAAAAACACATAAAACCAGAGACACAGAGAGCGCGGTTCACCTGGGCTTGGGCTACGTCCACCCCGAAATGCGTCCTTCCTTTATATTATCCAAAGAAAATGAAGAGACACAACTCATAGAAAATCCGTTGTAATATCCTATGTTCTCTCTCGCGCTCTATCATTTTCTCTCATGTAATACACATGAAATACAAATCGCAATACAATAATTTCATACAAGCAAGGGGTTGCCTTCTAGGGAAAAAAAAACCCTAAACTAAACATAACTTCTACCGTCGTGATCATCCGCCTAATGAACGACTCAGATTGACTAGAAATTACTATACTTTTACAAGGCAATTTTATATCTCTGTTTTTAGCTTCAGCGGGCACCGCCCCCAAAAATCCCCACGGGGGGGGGCATACCTATAAAGTCGCAGTCGCCCCCCCGGACCCTCTGTGCGTCATTAATTACGGAAACATTGGCCGCCTATTGTTGCATAGGTCCAACGTTGTGATGGACAAAATAGCACAAGATAATCAGCTCCACACCTAACAAACTTCGCACTTGAAATCTAGTAACGTAAAAGCTGAAGAACCAAGTTAAATACCTCCAAGAGTAGTTAGAATTGATCCATGAGGATAATCCAGAGAGCTCTTACAAAAAGGTCTAAAAATGACCGTAGCTTATGAGACCATAGCTCAACTCATCATCAATGAAGAAACACCTCAAGATTCTTAGTTGAGTTGGCTTATGATTTGAAAGGTCAATGTCATGTTGAAAATCAATTTTATGGCTCGAAGGGCATCTTTTTGAAATAAGGAAAACTAGAAATTGTACAATTTTCCACACTTTCGTAGCGTTTCCCGAACTTGAAGCCAGGAAAATGCTACGAAAATTTTTGTAGCTTTCTTTTTCGCTTATAAAACCACTTTTGCTAGCTTTCAAGAAGAGTGAAAAGGAAATGATAAGGAGGATGTGTCAGTGGAATGATGAAGACCATGAAAGAGAAAAGAAGCAAGTAAATTCCGATTTGTGAAAGGCTGCTTATCGTACGCTACGAAACTCGCTATATTTACAGAGAGTTGTTTTCAAGGTTTCGAGTAGGTTTATGAATATTTTTGGATGTGGACACTTTATACGTGTCAAGAGACTTACGCAATCATCCATGACTTGAATACCATGAAATGAAGATAACTCATCGATGAAGACTTGATAGCGCCTAAGCTTTCCAAAGGAACATAGGGTTTGGTTCCACAGTTTAGGAAAATATTTAAGATGATTAAGTAGTGATGAGTTCTATCACAACTCATTTGAACATGTAAAGCATAAAGCTAAAGATGTAATTTTTTAGGAGATAAGGTAGTTGATGTAATATGCAGTGCTTGAGTCCTATTAGGAAAAATGACCTGCTGTATGTAGTTTTCCTTTCATTATAGCACATGTTTTCTTGTTATGAAAGGTGTCATAGGAAGAATTAAATGTATCTAGCCAAGAGGCAGATCATCTTTGATGTAAGAAGGTATATTAAAGGGTAGATATTCGAATTTGTAAAGGGTTGGAGATTTTTTCTTAACATCGTACCTTTATATAATCGACCGATATCGCACATCGAGGACTTTTTCGACAAACCTAAGATTCTCATGAGTTTTTTAGTGCTGGTCCGATCTATATTTTTATGTTTAATACTTGCGTGGATTTCATATTTAATACTCAAAATTCATAGGTGTGGCGTTCCGAATTCCTTTATCGATGAAATGGCCGTGTTATTCTATGTTCCATGTGTGATTTACCTTTGCTAAAAACTCTTACTCGCCTCAACTTCCATGTCAAGAGACCTTTCCACCGAACCCATCGATTTGCCGACTCCATAAGCCCAACAATATGCATCTTCGTACTATTTTCAACCAACATACTTCAAAATGAAGTTATTTTCCAAATAGAGTTAGCCATATAGTTTCATATTTATCAAATATCATTAACCCCTTTCAGAGAGCCCTCTCAGATCAAGAGGCGAAATCACCACAAGTCGGTTTGAAATAGTTACATAGAGTTGTCTCGATTAGCATCCAATCAGTGTACCTGTGATAACAGTAGGCTATCACACCTTTGGAGACTAATCAAACTATGCATAAAACTCTAAATAGAAATGCAATTTTTGCGTGATTTGACGACTTTCTATGGCTAGAAAATTGTGAAGCTTAATCTTCTCGCTCGCTTGTTTTGGTTCTTGCTTTGATCGACCCTTCGACCGTAATCCTAGTCGCTTTCCTTCTCGATTCGGATGTGATAGGATAGAATCACATGAATGGATTGTTTCGGGGAATTGCATGACCTAGAGGTTCGTTGGGTTACAACCTCCACAGTAGCGGGGCATGCTACTTACCGTAGACTCACACAACTATGCACGTTCGTAAAAACTAAATAACGAGTAGAATGAGAAAAGTTACCCGTTGGTCCTACTTCGCTGAAGAAGATCCGGGCAGTGGTTCAAACCCCCGCAACCGTCCTTCCTTAACCTCGAAAGACAAGAAGAAACAAGCACAAAGGACTCGTCGTACAACATATATCTACTCTAAATGTCAAGAGATTCATATAAAAACATTAAATAAATCAGCCTTGTATAACAAATATTCTCATACATATAAGCATACACTAACACGTTTATTTCTCTTGTGAACAACATGATACTTCTCGTATTATAAATAGCATGTACAAAAGTAACGAGTGGAGAGATCACCTCGATCCTTCCACGCCGGGCAGCATCGTCCTCCGGATCCGTCCAGCCCCTTGCCCTCGCTAAGACTCCTTTCAAATCGGTGCACACGAGATGACATATAAAGGATGCATCTCAAGGAACAAGGGTTTCCTATAATGAATCGAGTGCAGGAGGCACGGAATCGACTCTGATAAGGAATACCAAGGCCGCAGTATAATATCAATAATTCTCTCTCTCCCTTAGGCCATACACATGAGGGGCTTTTATACTCCCTCCAATTAGTTTCCACTAGCTTGAAACAAATAATACGTGTTGGGTGTTGAACCACCCAGTAACCATCAACCCTAATCCTAAAATAGTGGAATTTTTATATATTTTTTAATCATTTTAATGGCATATTGAAAAGTTCTATTGTATTCGCGTATACACGCGAAAATCACGGCATGGTCAAGGTATGGGGATTTTTACAATCGTTTTTAAGTGAATTGTCCAAGTCCGTAGGAATGGGTGCCCAAACCATCAAAAGCAATCATGAATCAGTGTCATCAAGGTGAGAAATGATGCTATAACAAATGCAATTTTTGTTGATTTGATGATTTTCTATGGGCCAGAAAATTGTAGTTTAATCTCTTCGCCGCTTGTTTTTGCTTCTGTTTTGACCGAATTCTTCGAATTGCATCCTAGTCGCTCCTTCATCACCTGACAAGTATATAGGATAGAATCATGAATGATAATTTTACACTCCCCTACCATACATCATTCATTCTTCAGAACCTCGTTAGACCATGGCGGTGACTACATAAATGAAGATTATATGTAGAATTGCAATAGAATTCGTAGCTAAATACAAGTTTTTATTCAAATAATAAGAAACATTTAAATTATGAAAAAAGAGATCATTAAGGTACCTTCCTAGGCCGAAAAATGTAGAAATCAATACTTACTTGAGTTTATGGATTTTGGACAAAAGGAGGAAATGTATTGAAATGATGTCAAAAGTGAAGGGCCTGGTGGCTCTTACATACTCCCACCGAGAGATCATCGCATGTCCTCATGCAAAATACAAAATTGTGAGTCTTCATAATATCACCTATCCTGCTTCCATACTTCCTCGCTGTGATACAAAGTAACTTCACATTTTTTTCCTTCTTTGGGGTCACCGTTACCCTTACTTCCCTCATTAGAAGTCATGAATGTCATGACCCGCTCGTCGTGTAAACTATTCTCTTTTCAACTCAAGTTTTACGAACCACAATCGTATGTAGAGGGAGTATTGTCATCGCTGATGATATTTTCATTTGATTGTTATGTATCTTTTAGAGCTTCATGTTCTTGTTTGATATGCTCATTTAGTGTTCTCTAGTTCAAAAAATCTGTTTCCAGAGTA
This sequence comes from Pinus albicaulis, assembly GCA_034641835.2. Lineage (NCBI taxonomy): Eukaryota > Viridiplantae > Streptophyta > Pinopsida > Pinales > Pinaceae > Pinus > Pinus albicaulis. The sequence continues at coordinate 620,700,906 of CM076573.1, forward strand.
TTTACTAGATGTTCTTTTCGACTATAAGGTTTTTCTTCGAAACTTGATACGTTCCTTTCCGCATCTCTTCTTTCTAAAGAGTCAATATAATCATAGATTTCTTGCTTAACTCGATCAATTTATGGATTGGTTCGCTTGATCTCAGTAGGTGAACAATATGAGTAGATGGCACCTCGTGATATTCTTCTAACAAATGTTTGTTAACATCATATCAATAAATAGTAAATCTATTGTTACCTACTTTTTGAAGTACTAAGAAAAACCCCCCTTACTGAAAAAGTACATGCGTAATCAAGAAAAAAATTCTCAACATGTTTTTGCACTTTAAGTTTTTTTTTTCATTTTGTTTTTTTCTTTTTTTTAATTTTTAAAGTTTTAATTTTTTTATGTGATGTTTTTATGTCGATTTTAACAAGGTGGTATCACCAACGTTTGTTTTATAGATTGATTTTGACACTATATATTTTCTAATGTCTTCTTCTTCCGTGAGATGTTTATTTTAAGTGCATTTATGTACATGTGTTTTAAAATAAAAATATATATATTTTTTTAAATAAAAACTTGTAATGATATCTTCACTTTTTCACATGATAAAACATGAAAAAAGGGTCAATATTCCCAAAGTTTATATTTTCTACATGTTATGTATTGTTAAATAATTTTTCAATGCACATCAAATAATCACGTTAAAAAAAAACCAATATTTTGAACCATATGACAAAAAATACAATGCAAAAATACACTTTTACGTACTTTTTGTTGGAAAACATGTTAAATAAACTAATTTTGGGAGAATATTAACAAAAACACTTAAGAAAATAACATTTTTACTGAATTTTATGTCAAAAAATAATAGTAATCACATGTTTTTCTAAAAATAAGGGTTGTTCTCATAAAATATCAAAGTCTAAACATTACAAGTAAACCATTAATAGTTCTCATAAATAAGCTTTGTTTGCAAGCATAACTTAAACATCATCAACAATATCAACTAATACACCTTCAACATCATCTAGAAATAAAGATGATGGCTTCTTCATAAAGATTTTCTTCTTCATTTTGATCATTTTCGCTTTCTAATGGATCTTTCATGTTGTAAATCAAAGTGTCCCTCTAATCATTCATATAATGGTGGTTGAGGTTCCTTTGCTTTTTGCCACATGTGATTCATTAAAATCTCCTTTCCTCAAACCAACTTCTTGCTTCGCATCCGGAAGGAATTTAAGAGTACACTTTTTGTTGAATAAATTTGCATTGAATTGGCCCTTCTCAATGGCAATGAAATTTCTTCCTTTTAGTAGGCAACATGCTAGTGTTGTACCTAATCATCAAGCACAAAAAAATAAGTAAGAAAATTAGGTATGCAGACATAAAAAGTAAAAACAATATTTAAATTTAAATTTGTATAATAAAACTTACTTGAACCTAAGAATAAACCCAACCCATTCTCCTTCATTTGATACAGATCTATAAGATAGTTAATCAATGCTTGTCGTTTTTGATAAATGTTAACTATATCTCCTTTTGTATCTTTATCCTCATATGTTAGTTTTCTTACAATCGCATCATAAACCAAGATTTCGACTATGACTCTTCCCATCTACTCGATTCATAATAATATGTCAGTAGCTATCGTCTTTTGTCCAACATTCAACATGGATGAACTCACAATCATTTATAATACGCCGATCTTTGGAAGAAACAATATTTGACTTTTTCCCCGTAACATAACATAGTAAAAGTTCAATTAAATTTTACATGAATAAAAAATTTAGGAGGAATCAAACATACAATTTCAAAGTCTTACCATGTAAGTTGCATCCTTGAGTTTTCTTTACCCCTGAAGCTTGTTAATAAAGATTAAACCTGTGTCCGAATGAAATGTCACAAATTTCCAAAGTGGTGATGTTGTCACTTCTTGAAAAACCCGTAACCACTTTACTAAAAGCTTGATAAGTATATGGTTCTCTATCATATTCAATGTCCGGGAAATTGAAACCATGAGGAATATCTCGCAATAACTAGGCCATATTCCCTTTTAGGTACTAGTGATGCAATGTCTTCATAGCCACTCGTATTATTTTATATTGGACACCGTCGAGCCCATTCCAAATGTAATGATTAAGAGTAGGATCAAGTTCAACATTCATAAGATGCTCTTCCTCATGTTCTCCATCTAATCTTTTCAATAAAGCTTTTGAAAGTATCCGTACTCCATTTCCATCATTCTTTCGACATCTTTAATGACACACACATACACACACACACACATATATATATAAGTAATAAAATAAAAATAGTTTAAATATGAATAAAATGAATTTATAAATCAACATACCTTATTGAATGCAATATAAAATCCCTTTAGTGTTGATGTAGAACTTGCTTCGGGTAGTTGTGTACAACATCATCCCAACTCGTCTTCATTCAACATTTTAACCATGTGTTCTTGTATTTTCATAAAAATTTTCTGATCGAATAAATCAAGTTAAAAGCGTTAATATACCGACATGTATAACAAATTCTACCAACATCATTATGTTTTATTTAAAAGAAAATTATAATGAAAGAAAAAATAAGAAATAATTCAAGAAACTACGTGAAATTTTGCACACATTTCTTTTCCATTGATAATTCAAATTCGACTTCACACAAGCACACGATTTGACTAATTTATCATCCTTCACACCTGCATTGTTCTCCAAGGTGTGATAGTCATATCCTCTAGAAGTCGCTTCATTTCAGGACCCACCTTTTGATCGTTGGTACATATTATGGGTTTACTCTTTCTAACCTTCGATTTTTTATGGAAATATTCTCCCACCGTACTCAAAATCTCATCAATCAAATCCCATACCTCCCCGCCCAATGCCAACCGAAAATTTTATCCGTGCCTCCGAATAAATTTGTATTCGCTTCATATTTTGCTTTTTTTTCATCAATTTGATAACTCCGTTTCCATTAAAAAATTCCTCTTCAAAATGCTACAAGTACCAACTTGTGTCTTATCCCACCACATTTTTCTATGAATTCATTATGAATAAATCACCTTTGGATGAAAGTCATTTTCATTTTGTACTCATTATCTGCATTATGATCCCATGCCAATAACTTTGATTCTATTTTTTTGTTAAGCCACCGTAAATGACGTACTTCTCTCATCGTTTGAAAAAGATAGTTATTGGGATATTCTGCAATCGATTGTCTCTTAGCCTCTATCTAATGGTTCCCCCAATTACATAATATTTATAACTCAAAACATTTTGTCTTGTCAAATGCTCGTTTTTTTGGAACCTCGACGTTGATCGATAAGAACCACATAATCCACCACATGCGTACATGGATTGAACTCGAACAATGTTTTCAGATTATGTACATGTAGGTGATGGGCCTTTCTAATTTGATATTGAGATTGTCCTTCATCTCTGGCTATAAAACTTGCCAACATTAAGCCTCAAATACTGGCCATCGAGAATTAATTTATTCTTCCTCAACTCTTGTCGAATAGCATTTTGTTTTGTTTTAATAATGCCATCCTATAACTCAAAGACCTCGGTGTTATGATTTTCCGCTTCTCGAGAGAGCTTTCGCCTCGTTTCTTCACCGTCGCTTCTCATGACCTTTACAGGTTCACCAATATTTGATTTCCTAGTCTTATTGGATAACATATCAGTTTTTTTATAAATGCTCTCCTTCATGAGGTAAAAGAGAGACATCTGGCGATTTTTCTTTTGGTGTCTCGATCGTTTTCTCCTAGCCGCTCTAATCTCCTCCTCACTAATTCTATCATAATTTTCCTCGTTTCATGTTCGACACCTTCAAAAAGAACATTACGTTTAAGTTTACTAGATTCGACTCCACCTTAGTGACTCTTGCTGATCCCCTCTTTGTACTATCATAGCCTCAGCGAGCTATCGTCTTTTGCTTCAATCTCCTTTCCTCTCGCTTTGTCTTTGTGGAAAGTTTTTGATCACATCCATAACATGTGGCACCAACATATAAATACCTTCAAACATGTTTGAAAGACTCCTAACGAAATCCTATGAAACAAAATAAAACATGTCAATGATCAATAATTTATAAAAAACTGAATTTTCCTTACAATAATGCATAGAGGAAATAAAAATAAGCATACTTACATTGTTATTTAAAATACTTGATATCTTTCCACAGTGTCTTCAGACAGAGGAGCCATCTCCGTGGGCTCATCATTATAGATTGTTATTCCAACTCTTCGTGCTTAGCCTTCTGGGGAAAGAGGAATAGGTTGGCTCAGGATCACATAGCAGTCTCGTACAGCCGTTCTTCACCATCAAGGGCTCTGTATTTGTTTTATCCATGTCACAACAATAGGAGGTAGGGACAAATTTTCCTGTTTAAATTTTGGCTTTTCAGACATTGCTTAGGAAATCTGTTTTTAATTATTTTCCTGCTCTTCCCAATCGTAAAAGAAGCTTTAATGAACCCGGTGCCCCACTTCTCGACTTTTATTGCTGTGTGCAACAATGTCCTTATCAAGGTCTAACGTTGTCCATAGTGCATCCAAATCGCAACTTTAGATTTGGGAGTTGTCTCCATAGTGCGTCGAGCCGCACTCGTAGATTTGGGAGTCAAAGGTTCTAAAGTGTAAAACATTCACAAAAATATTTTTTGATGCCATTTTCCCGATAATATATATATATTAGTTAATGGAAAATAATGCGATAAAAATAAATTTAATAAACAAAATTTATTTCTAAAACTAAATAGCTTGAAATTAAAGCAATAAAATTAACCGTAAAAAATTTCATTTAAAAACAAAATATTATAAATCATATATATATGACTATATAATATGTTTTAATACATTTATAACAAATTTAAAAATGTGTTTAAATTGTATAAAACAATTAAAAAAAAAAAATATTATTTTCTAAACTCGCTTTTGTTTAATATTTAAAAAAGATAAAAAAATTATTAACTTTTTCTATAACAAATGTTAAAATTAAATTTTATTTTTTTAAGGCAATGATTTTATTAAAAAAATCTACATAATCTTTTAATATATTTTAAAATTATATTTTACATTACATAGCAATCAATAAAATAAACAAAATAAAATAAAAGAAAAAATTATTTTACTTAGATAGCAATTAAATAAAAAAATATAAACTTAAAATTATAAAAAATTAATATAAAAGTTTATAAATTTATATGTAATCTAAATTAGTGTAGAATGAGAATAATCACATGCATCGGAACGTGGTCGACGCGTTTATATAATTTTTTAATATATTTGAAAATTACAAATTTCTATTTCACATTACATAGTAATTACATAAAAATAAACAAAATAAAATAAAAGCAATTAAACAAAAATAAAAAAGAAAAAAATTAAATTTTTTATAATGTTGTTTTAATACTTAAATTAAAAAAAAGAAATTAAAAAAGAAATTTAAATATTTAAATGTTAAAAACAAATATTATAATATTATATATTTTTTATTTTTTTAATTGTATTGTTATATAGTTTTTTTTTTTTTAAATTTATTGTATTGTTATATTAAAACAAATTTTTATTTATTTATTTATTATATTGTATTGTTTTTTTCTTTAATTATATAATGTTTAAAAACAAAACATAAATGTTATATATATATATATATATATATATATATATATATATATATATATTGGTTATATTTTGATATTTTTAACAATTATTATATAACATCGTTTTTATTATATTATATAACAATTTTATTACTATTTTTATATATAATAATGTTTTTATTAATTTTTAATTTTTTTATTAAAAAAAATTAAATAAATAAATAAATAAAAATTAAAAATTGTTTTATTAAAACAAATTCAAAAAAAAAAATTCAAAAAAAAAATTCAAAAAAAAAATTCAAAAAAAAATTCAAAAAAAAAAAAAAAAATTTATTAAAAAAAAAATAAAAAATGCATGGGCCGTAGACAGAGTGATGGGCCGTAGATAGAGCGCGCCCGCGAGCGCCGGAGGCCGGGCGAGCGCACCAGTGTGGGGTCGCCCGGGCCCGCCAGAGCCCGCCGGGCGGGGGAGGTCGAGTCGAGGTGGCCGAGGCGCGCCACGTGTCGCCCAACTCGGCCTAGGCCCCCGCTAGGCAGCCGATTTCATGGGGGCTGCCCAACCGCCCTCAGTGGCCCCCCGCCGGGGTGGGGAAGTCGGGACCTCCGCCCCGGGGCCGTGGGGCCCCGAGGTCACTGCGCCCCCGTGGCGCCGCACGCCCGCCCGCTCCCCGCGCGGTGGAACCGCGGGAACTGGCCTCCCCGCCCAAAGGAGGGCTCCGAGGCCGCTAGGCACGCCCCTTTTTTTTTTAAATTTTTTTCTTAAATTTTTTTTTTAATTTTTTTTATATAATATAATTAATAAATAATTATTATTAAAACATTATTTAATAAAAAACAATTAATAAAAATATCAAAATATACGAAATATATTAAAAACACAATTTATTAAATAACAATTATGTTTTGTTTTTAAACATTATTTAAAAAAAAAAAAAAAAACATTTGTTTTAATATAACAATACAATAAATTAAAAAAATAAATAACAATACAATTAAAAATAAAAAAATATATGATATATAACAAAACAATAAAAGAAAAATAATCAAGAGTTAAAATTAAAAAGAATTAAACTAAGATTTAAAATTAAAAAAAAAAATAAAATATAAAATTAAAAATTCTCAAATAAAAACAAAAAAAAACATTTTAAATAATGAAACCACTGATATATTTATGATTACAAAATAAAAATAAAAAATGTTATAATATTACTATTTTTTTTTTATGTGCATGGTTGTTTTATGGATTTTTCTCTGCCTAACATGAATCTATAAGTCTTAAAAGAAAAAAATCTAAATTTGTATCCCTAAAACCCTAAAAAATTTAGTTCTTTTTGCATTTTCTTCACTAAAAAAATATAAAAAATTTATGGTTTTTGAACTTAAAAACCTTAAAAAGTAGTTTTTGACAAAAACTATAGAAAAACATATTTTCCCCAAAAATCGCTTTAAAAATTGACAATAGAAGAAAACTAACATTTGAAATGCAAAAAACTACCTGCCACCAATGCCAACACAACGCCTCCACAAAATTACGAATAGCAACACAACGGCTCCAATGCCAATGCAATGCCTTCACAAAGTTACCAATGCCAATGCAACACCTCCACAAAATTACCAATAGCGACACAATGCCTCCGTTGCCAATGCAATGGCCTAATGCTACTAATGCTAACGCAACACCTCCTAAATTTGCTCTAACAAATACCAAAAAACTTGATGTGATGTGATGAATAGAAACAATCATTCTTATTATATAGCTTAATATTGTCTCGATTGGTTTCATCGTTTAACGAATGTATTTAAAATTTCAAATTTAAAATATTTACATTCAAATATTATAGTTCATACTATAGTTAAAATAATTAATATTTGCATGTCGTTATCATAGTTAATATTTTATTTAATATTTAATGTACCGAATGTTGAAAATTCACATATAATCTCGCATTAAAAATTAAAATATGAATAACTTACATGTAGTTAATTATAGTTAATATTATAGATAAAATAGTTAATATTTTACTAGTTATCATAGTTAATATTGACATGTACTCAATGTTTAAAATCACGGGATTAAATTTTAAAAATCTAAAATATTTACATGTAGTTAATTATAGTTAATATTATAGTTTAAATACTTAATATTTACATGTTATTTTTGTAAATATTTACATGTAGTCAATCTTAAACCATTCAAATAAGAAAATTATTTTAGTTTCGAAGACATGCATGAAAGGAATATTTTATGGATATTTTGAATAGAAAGTATGGTGAAATATTTGAAGACCAAATATTAATAAATTTTGAAATATATTTGATGAATATACGTAAGTTTAAAATCTAAAATTTAAAATATTTAATACATGAATAATATAGTTAAAATAGTTAATATTTGCATGTAGATATTATAGTAATATTATAGTTAATACTTATATCTAGTCAATGTTAAATCATTGAAATAAAAACATTATTTTAGTTTGGAAGGCATCCGTGATAGAAATATTTCAGATATTTTGAATATAAATATAGGTAAAATATTTCAACACAAATGTTTATTAAAAAAATGTTAAATACATTTTTTGACTAATATTTAAAACAAATATTTGAAATGAAAATTTTGGAGGGAAAGTTTTTCAATTTTGGGGGGGAAATTTTGGAGGGAAATTTTTTTCGCGAATTTTTTTTTTGGACTTTGTAAAATTTGGAGGGAAAATTGTTTAAGCTATATAATTTGGGTGAGAGGAATTTGTATCATTCAACTCATTCTCATGGAAAGCCATGGTTTCTTCAGCATGTTTTCTTTGTACAAACATCAACATCTTCAATACGCAACAACTCTATTCGCAGTGATGAATATAACGGAGTTCGTTCACCATGAATAAGAGAGTGAAAAAATTGACTTGGTCGTAATCCTAAAGATGATGAGAACAAAATTGATGAGGCACAACAAATGAAATTTCGTAAATCGAGCGCTCAATTATACCACTTACTCTTAATCCTAAGGATTATGAAAGCAATGTTGATGAAGGGCATGATGAAGAATTTCCGCAGTCAAAAGTTTCACTTCGTCCTAATCCCAAGGATTAGAGGACACCATTGATGAAGAGGGAGATGAAGAATATCCCCTTTAGCTTAATCCTAGGGATTATAAGAGAACAACAAATGAAGAGGGGAATGAAGAATCCGCAGTCAAAATATCCACTTTGTCCTAATCCTAAGGAGTATGCCGAGTTGACCATTGATGAAAAGGGGGATGTAAAATTTCCGCAGTCAAAATATCAAATTCGTCCTAATCGTAAGGATTATGTGAGCACCACCGATGAAGAGAGGAATGATAATGTTTTAGAGTCAAACATACACTTTGTCCCAATCCTAAGCATTATGCCGCACTAATCGATGAAGAAGGAAATGAAAAATTTACAGCGTCAAAATATCCAATTCAAATCTCTAATCCTACCACAGTAGCACCACCGATGAAGAGGGGGACAAAAAAAATTCCGTAGTCAAAATTTCCACTTCATCTTAATCCTAAGGATTATGTCGCACTACGTATGAAGAGGGGAATGAAGAATTTGCAAAGTCAAAATATACTTCGTCCTAATCCCAAGGATTATGTCAAGACCAATGAGGAAGAGGGGAATGAAGAATTTGGTAACAATAAATTATCCACTTCGTCCTAATCCTAAGGATTATGCCAAAGATCACCGATGAAGATAGGGATGAATTTCCAAAGTTAAAATTTTCACTTCACCCTAATCACATTCATTATAATTTAACGACCGATGAAGGGGGGGATGAAGAATTTCCAATAAATATAGATTCAAGGCATTCACTTATTCCTAATCCTAAGGATTATGAGAGCTTCAAAGGAGGAAGGGGAGGGGCAGGATGAAGAAATTCTAGGAATACAAATTCAAAGCTTCCACTTATGTCTAATCCCAAGGATTATGAGAGCACCACCGAGGAAGGGGAGGATGAAGAGTTTCTTGAAAATGATAATTTTAGAGGCACAGACCGAATATCGCATTTTCTCCAAGTGACCATTTCAAAGACACTCATGGTGATGAAGAATTAAATCCTCCCAAAGAAGAATTTGAAAGCATGGGTCAAGATGGCTAATAATTCTTTTGAGTCGAGGTTACAAAAGTGCCGATGATTCTTGTGAAATGTTTTCTTCAACTGATGATGGTAAAGAAAATTTTCCAGGCAATGATGTTGATGAATTTCTTAACTAAAGCCAGGTATGATGATAGTGGGGATAATATTCCTCCTAATGGTGATGAAACTACTTTTACAAAGGATGATGGAATGATGAAGCCATTGCAAGAAAATATTGCAACTAGGGAGTAGGAGTAGACCTTTTCATATCAATCAAGCATTCCAAAGCTTATACAAGGGCTAGGACAAAATATCTCACAAAAGGAGTTATGTCATTCATTTGATTTCATGAATGCTGTCAGGATTGCTTGAAAAATATGGATTTCAACTTTATTTTGAAGAAATATATATATGTCAATGAATAAAAGCATGCAAAATTCATATTTAGTGGGTTGCATGCAATCCGTACCTGCCAGGTTGGGCGATTATCATATCGGGGAATGTATTGCTTGCAAAAGGCATTCAAAATGTTGCATTCAATTGGTAATTTTCGTTTGTCAAGAATCCAGGATAGATTGGAAAGATCCACATATTATTCAAGCACATAAATGGAGGTGGGGCCGTTTGCAAATACCGCTAAGACATGGATGAAAGACTTTTCAAATCATGGAGAGTGTATGCCAAATAAAGACACAATACATATTCCAAATAATTTCTCGAGACGGGAAAATTCATGTTATACAAAGATTATGCAGAAACTGTTGAAGGAATTGGTAATTTTATTACATATTCTTATTTTACAAGGATATGGAAAACTGAATTCAACAATGTTTGTATTCCTAAGAAGACAAGGATGGGGATTTGCAAGACATGTGCTTCTCTTAAAGCAAAAGAGATAAATGTCAAGTGCGTAAAGAGGTATGTGTTCAAAACATTGTTTTTTAAAATTCTGATACTTATCAACTATGAACATATATTTATTCATATGTTTCTTTTATTTTATGTACAAACATTCTCGTTGTCAAAGAACTTCAAGACCATCGCAATCAACAAACAAGTGAAAGGAAAAAGTTGTATAAACGTCGAAAGAAGTGTTATGATCATCCAAATAAATATCTCGGGATTGATAATTGATGGTATGGACCAAAAGAAAACACTTTTTCCACATTTTGTCTGTGACGCCAAAAAAATTACAAAGGAAAATTTCATTCGCTCACTTGGTTAGTTGTATGGTATTTAATGAGAATATGTTTCCAAGAGTTTTCTTCACAACTCCAAATATTCACAATGATGAAAACATGACCATAACTAAACCAAGATGTGGTTACTCATTGGTCCGGGGATTCTTCCCCGAAGTTTTGTATTTACAATTAGACAACACAAGTCGTGAGAACAAAAATCAAGTTCTTTTTGGGTATCTAAACATGCTCAAGAATTGGGGATTTTTAAAAAGATAAAGGTTGGTTTCCTTCTGTTGGGCATACCATGATCATATTGATCAAATTTTCGCCGTGTTTCGGTGAGTGGCAGCATTGAGAGGAAAGGTGTTGGGAGCCTCGCCATCATTAATTGAATGTATTAAGAAATCGTACATTACGTAGCCCGTTTTTCATGTGTCGTGGAAGAAACTATTGACATGCGAAGGTTTATTTTTGGATTGCATGCAGTGAGGAGAAATGCATTGAACAATGCACTGACATTACTTTGATCAATTTCGTATAAAAAAAAAAAAATTGATGGAATAACACTTATATGGGGCAAGAAGGATTCAATCATGGAAGAATGTAACCATCATCGTGTTTAGCATTTTTGAAGTTCATTCCGTAGCGTCCAATATTTTCATCAAAGATATTGTTATTACAAACATTACCGTCGTAACTCCATAATGCACTTAAGGCAGTAAGAGAGAAGTATAAATTATTATTCTCGAATGTCTAGAGGAAATTAAAATATGTATTAGAGATACATAGAAAATGCTGATGTTGCCGATTCAGTTTGGTGTGAGTCTTTTTTCGTTAATCAAAGTGATATGATTTCAAGATCAATATATGGGGATACGCTTTTGAAGACTCCTTTTTTTTTGCCACAAAATATGCCAAATGAACATGAACATCGTGAAACACACAATACGAACAAAAACAACCTCATAAGCTATTATTAATTCCCCACGGTAGAGGAAAGAGAAATCTATATTGGTTCTAGAAGATCACGTGCACAATGTGAAGCCATGGAAGACCTTTACAGGGGTTATGTGTAGGATCTACAAGGTTGATAAAGGCGTGTTAGTGCATGAAGATCCACTGCTATCCATTCCGGATTGCCAAGGTTATAAAGGTCATTAATGAAAATGAAGAGATTACAAACAAGGATTTATTACCGGTATGCTACAAGTACCCACCCTTTCAATGGTGTGTACAAGCCAGATGGTAGTGGGAAAAAAGAATTGCGTAAAAGAGAAAAAGAAAGGGCAATAAATATAAATCGTCACCACACAGATGTCTTAAAATTGGAGGATGTTAACATACTTGGTGATCAATTTGACAAAGAGAGGAACTCTTCTATTGGGCATCATAAATATTTTCAAGAAATTACTAGAACACCATCGTTGAGATGGGACTGCGAGAATGTAGACGTAGATCTACAAGACTTTGAACTCTAAAAATGGTGGGCATGCATGTTGACTCGTATGGAGCACTAGTTGATGAAAGAGAAGAATATGGATCATCTTCATCCTGTGACTGGCTATCTATCCGAAGATGTAGGTTAGTGACAGTGCCGTAACTTCATGGTTGATTTGGAATAACTATCTAAGACACTTTTATGTAATTGATGTTTGTATGGTAACTCTGAAATAAAATTTTTGACTTCCATCTCAGCTTTTCATGAAGTTATGAGACATTTATGTTTGTTAGATTATATGTTTTAATTATGAAGAATTATCTCTTTAGAATATCTAATAGCAACAATGAATTACAAAAATAATTTATGTTATATTCAATGTACCAATGTTGATATTTATATTTCATAAAATAGAAAATAGAAACTAATGTTGAATTTTTAGATTATGCAGTTGATATTAATATGATATTATGTATTGTTACCATTCGTATAAGATAATTTTAAAATTTTAATAATTATATGCGTCAACAAAGGGAACACTTTGTTTTGATGCTTGATTTTTAGGTTTTGGTTGAAATTGCATTTAAATTTGTCTTATGCTAAGATTTGAAAAAAGATGAGTTTTTATCCTTTAAAATTAAAATTACTCTTACTTGTTTCTCGTTCAATGATAATTTTTTCATTTACTTGTTCATTTTTTAAAATTGTTTAAGCCTTATAATTTCTTCATATCTTGTTGTTCAAGTATGTTGAAAACTTAAGATTGAAAAACTTTAGATTTACAACTTGTCATTAAGGTTTTTATGCGCTACCAAATGGTCTTTTAATGCTAGTGTTGACAATAATTACAATTTTGGGGTTGTTTAGAGTCAATATATTTTATGTTTAACAACATGGATGAGAATTGTTCTAAATAATAAGCCCTTTAGACATGTATTTGTTTATATTTAACATCATCTATCAAAATGTTAGAAATTTACGATTTTAAAAAATGTCCTAATATGTTGTCTTTAATTCCATTGTTACAAGTGTCAAAATTATGACACAATTTTTTTATTTGTTATTTCAGTACTCAACTGGTTTTGTTTTGAGGGTGTTTTTTTCAATCCTTTTTTCATCAAACAATTATATTTTTGTATATAATTTTATAAAATGTTGAAATTTTGACTCTTAAAAAACAACCGTTCGGAAGACACACTTTTTGTTTTTGGGGTGTTTTTTCGTGTTTTTTGAGACTTTTTGGGCTAGAGTTCCCGTTTTGAGGTCGTTACCTATTTCACTCCGTAACAATGTTTCGTTACTTCGAAGGTGGATTTTTGGTCGCTTTTCTAAGTCTCGGGAACTTCTTCTACTGCTGCGCAGGATTTTGAGTTTTTGACTTCTCCGTGTTTATGACTTTTTCTTTTTCCTTTCATGGTACCCTTTCTTTTTATCAATTTGTTTCTTGATTTTTCCGAACAAAGTTCACAATGGGAATTTCATCTTCTCGATTGCCCTTGAGATGGTTGTTCATTCTCAACAAGGCTTTCTAAATTTTCTTTTTTCTTCCTCTTTTTCCTTTATTATCACAAGGTTGTTCCCGTTATTTTTCTCGGAAATGATTGCGATTAAGAAATTTTCCCAAGTATCTCCTAGGCTTTTTTAAATGAAATTCAATAAATTTTTTTATCAATCCATGATGATACATCAGATTATCTATGAATTTAACTTTCTAAACAACTCCTACCATTCCTCAAGAGAGCTCAAGAAATATATGCAAGATTACTCATCTAAAAATCTATTAATAACCTAGCATGATAAAACAAACATACATCCGAACCTTCCTTCATATGTAACAAATTTCTGAATTATCAATAACATATTTCTCCATTTTCCTTGAGAGTTGTACTAGGGAATTTCTTTGAAAATTCTAGAAGCCCAGATCTAGGTTCTTGAAGAATATTTTCCATTATTCTCCATTATCCTTTCATTTTAACCATATTTCTCCCGTCTTCTAGTCCAGCCTTCCAATGAAGAATTTTGTGATTATAAACTCGATGTCACCGATTTCAACTTCTACTCCGTCAAAGGCCCTAATGAAAGATTTAGTGACTTCTTTATGAAACCCATTGAATTTCTCCACAAAGTTAAGCCACTACACTTTTTGCAACATTTCTTTTCATTTATGGACATTCTTTCCATAAAATTCTTTCCCCACAAAGCCTGCTTCACAATCGTACCCATAACCTTGCCAAGAGTCACAAACTCTTCAAGGTCACTTTTCGACTTGTGAATTGAGGGTTTCCATATCACTTAAACATGGATGAATTTTGTTGTGGAATGGTAGAGACGTGCAAGTAAATGAGTGAATGAGCGAGGTTTTGTGGTTATTAAGAGTATGAGATGGGTTTCAAAATGAGAAATGTTTGTTTAGATCATTAATCAATGAAATCATATTTAATCATCAAGTAGATCATGATGAGGTTTTAGTGGAAAATCATGAGACTTTATCTTGATTAGGCATGATCAAGCCTTAATGATGTCATTTCGAGTTGGTGATATAATATGATCATCTAATTCATATATCAATGTCTCCAACCTTATTATTAAAATAAAATTCTTGTATTTCCATACTCGGATATAAAATTTAACCTTTAATTTTTTTCTTCTTGTCTTGGTTCTTTAGGTATTCTACATTACATTCTTCGCATGATCTTCGCATAGTCCTTAGCCGTTTCCGTCAAAAGGTCCCGTTGTGTCCGAGCCGCATAAATTTATAAGAGCTGCGTACTCTTATGAGAGTTGCAGAAATTCACAATTTTGTAGCTATATTTTATTTTCTCGAAAAAGAAAGGGAAATACAAAGAATTTGGGATTTTTAGAATTGGAATGAAGAAAATGTAAGATGTCGTTAAATTTCTAATTTTCAATTTTTATATTTTCTCTCGTATAAGAGTGCTACCAATGATTGGTTTTCATACTTATACAAAATATTTTATTATATATATATATATATTTAATTTCATTTTTTTAAGATATGAAAATAAAAAGAAGACTTTTTAAGTTGGGGAAGAAGAAAATTCTTCTTAACCAACTTCAGATCGCATTATCTTGAAAATCTAGACAAACTCCTCTTTGTCAATGGATTATGATAACCTTTAGTCGATGTCCATTTACAAGGAGAGGAACCTTTTTCTTCATCAATAGTTTTAATCTCGACTCACTCCATTATCACGTACTTCTCAACCTCATAAGGGCCCAAGCTAATGAGTTTGAAATTTCCCCTTGGAAATCTTTTGAACTTTGGAGTAAAAAATATGCCTCCAATCTCCCGCTTAATTTTCTCTCTTAATGTATTTGTCATGCCATCTAGATATTGGCTGTTAAACTAGGTTTTTCTTTGAACCGCATCTTCGTATTATTTCATCAAGCTCATCAATAGTTCCATTCTATGCCTTTGTGCTTTCGACAAGTCAAGTCCCAAATCGATCGTTGTTTTTGAAGGCTTTATTTGGAACTCTATTGGGAAAAAGACTTTGCCTTCCCATAAACAAGTTCATAAAGGAGTATGTCCGTCATGTTTCTCCATGTGGTATGGTAGGCCCATAAAGCTCCATGAACCTTTTCTTCCCAATCCCTTCGTGCAAAAGTACAATCTTGTGAGGATTACTTCAATCACTTTATTAAGAGACTCCACTTGTCCATTTTCTTTGGGATGCAGTATGGAGTCGAATTCTTATTCTCGATTTTGCATTCATCCACGATATTTTGCACCATTCTAAACATGAAAATTGAGTTCATCGATCCGTCACAATTTAATTCGGGACACCAAAATGAGTAAAAGACTCTTAAAAAGAAATGAAACTACAGAATTTTCACTAGCAAAGGAAAGTGCTTTAGCTTCTACCCATTTAGTGACATAATTAGTGCACACAAGAATATACCTCTTTTGTCTTGATGGTGGGTTGAATGGCCCAACAAAATCCAGAGCCCATTTTTCAAAGGTTCGATGAGTACCCGTGGTTGTAAGGGAATTTCTCATATGAAGGAACATGTTTCCCCATTCTCCTCGACAATTGTCACATCTTTTAACATATTCCTTGGCATCCGTGAAAAGGAGGGCTAATAATATGCTAAGAGAAGGGTTTTGTGTAGTACTATTGTCGAAAAGTGTCCTTCACATGGATAATCATGGCATGCTTTGAAATCTTAGGTATTTCATCCTCTCGTACACATCTTATAATGATGAGATCCGGGCATGTCTTGTACAATTCCTCATTTACCCATAAATAAGATGCACTCATTTAAATTACCTTCCTCTTTTCTCTAGGAAACAAATATGATGGTAGTTTTCCCGTGGCTAAATGTAGTGCCCCGCTCTAGTTTGATCAACGGTGATGTGACATTAACATTGATTTTTAGCCTAAGGCTCACATATTATTTCGAGGACCCTGCTTGAGAATCTAGACACTTGACTATACTATTAGTGCATGTAATGAATGGTGTTTTATTTTCCTAGTAGGTGTTAGGATGATGATAGATTTAATGGATATGTATGTTTTATATCATGTTACAGTTATGAAAATTTTGATGGATATGTATGTTTTCTATTAATGTTATGGTGATGATAGCTATGATGGATGTGTTCCTTATGTTGACTAATTACATTAATTCTGGTTCATGATGGACAACGATGTGGATTACTATGTCATGTTGATGATTTTATTATGAAAAATGAATAACACTATGAAACTTTGCTATCGATGATTATCGAGTATGACATGAAACCATCATATGCACTCACATGGATGATTCGATGACATCCGGGTTCGATGGAAATGCATATTTTGTCTTTGGAAATTTTAAGGTTTAGTTTGAATCTTGCTATACATTCCCAATGACATGTTGTATGGATGCGTGCATGTGTTAGTTGCTTGGACGAATGACTCACATATGGGTGATGGGGCCGTACAATTGGATGGAACAACATGGGAGGGTGGGATGTTGTCCCCGATCTCACTCGCGCACTCCCGCCGTGCCCTAGGCCGGAAAGGTTGAAACACCTTCGCCTTGAAGATCACGATGTCGTGGGGGCAGTCCCAAATTTGGGTTTCTCACGAGGATTTTCTCGGGGGGCATGCATCAAGGTGGATCCCTTGTTCCCCATCGCCATTTGTCTCACCATGCGTAGGTGAGATACAAGATGATACCGTCTCTCGTCGTTGCACCTATAATTTCCCCTCGTAGCGCTGGACGCTTGAAGGGAAAGTGGTGTGGCACCCTTGGAACTTCAAGATAAATTATTTAAGGGCACGAATAACTTGGCACCCTCGTTAATCAAAAATAAACTGTTAGGCATGGCACCCTTGGAACCTCGAATGGAAGTTCTTGAAGGGCATGACTAACTTGACACTGTCGACATCATTAAAAAAACTAATAAATATAATAAATATATGAAAATCCTATTAATTCATATCAAGTGATATATGATGTAAAAACCAAGGAAACTACATCAAGAATAAAATTTAGGGTAAGGGAAGAATAGGAAGAAATACAAATTTTTACCCTGATAACTGTACCCTGTTCATGTTATAAAAAAATTATTAAGTGGATAATGTACATAAATAATCAATTAGACAAAAGGGGGAAAGAGAGACATAGATTTAAGCATAAATATTAATCATAAAATATTTAAAAAAACTTCAAGAAGAGAAGAGGGTGGTGAATTAAAATAATATAAATAAATTAAAATTGGAAAAATTTAGAGAACTCATGTGGTAAGAGCTAATATAAGAACATCTATCTAAGAGGAAAATTGAGTTAAATTAGAGTGCGTTTAGGGACCAAATATGAGACTTATCGCTAACTTTAGTAATAAACACAAAATTAAGGAGTAGGAAAGGGGGGATCAAGAGACAACCAGGAGAAGAAATAAGGAAGTCTCGTTGGGGTGAGGAAAACACTATTTTAAATTAATATTTAAGTAAATTATTTTTGGAGAGTCTCGGGTAGAGTGGGTGACACATGGGTGGGTGAATAATAAAATTCTTGATTAATAAAAATAATTATTTATGCATGAAATTCTAAGTGTCACCTATGAAGCCTTCTTTAAAAGAAGTGGAAAGCCAAGGGAAAACGAACTTTTTGGCTTACATTATTGTTAGATGGATGAGATTATGTCTTTGTGAGTGGCTATGAGCTATAGTTGAGTTTTGTGAGATAGAGGTCTTTAGAGAGGGGACTCTTGAGCCAATAAGTGCTCACCTCTATTA
This sequence comes from Pinus albicaulis, assembly GCA_034641835.2. Classification (NCBI taxonomy): domain Eukaryota; kingdom Viridiplantae; phylum Streptophyta; class Pinopsida; order Pinales; family Pinaceae; genus Pinus; species Pinus albicaulis. The sequence continues at coordinate 620,719,466 of CM076573.1, forward strand.
GCTAGTACACTTCCTCTAGGGTACAACCCCATGTGTACTGTGGGTCCCCGTGAAGGAGAGTACCCAAGGAGTATGTCGAGTTCAGTCCATGGGTCACTACATTCGATCGTGAACATGTTAACATTCACACATGGAGGCAGCATTTAATAAGGGAATGTAAGTAGCGACAAGGCCAAGATCAAATCTTCTTCTTTGGGTGAACGATACCCGTGGTTATGAAGTTTTGTTTTATGATTTGTTATGACTATGGTTAATAGAATGTAAAATTGATGATATGTGGAATGTCTTGTAATTATTGGATGTTGATGTAAATGCCTTAATATCTCTAAGTTTCCAATGTTATCTGTGTATGGTTGTATCTTGATTTATCTCCATGTTTTAAAAGATTAATTGCATGATTTATAGTTTGTTTTTAACAAAAAAAAAAGGGTTGGTTCCTACACTAAATAATTAGCAATGTTTGCAAACCATGGAGATTTAGTAGATATTGAAAAATAATATCATTAGGAAAACTATTTCTTCTAGTGTATAATTATCAGCTACTTGAATTCTAGACAAAAAGTCAAAGAATTATGTTTTGTTTTCTAGGTCGATCTAAATGGTGATATTAAATTATTGCAATAGTAGTAACCATATTGTGATTATGACAATAGTAATGATTTATTCATTGGATAGCTAATTGCAGAATGATCCGTGTGAATGAAAGTTTCATAGCCAAAGTGGTGTAATTCTCGAACTTGTTAATAAGATGGACAACAATTAGAAACTCTTTCGCAATGTGATAACTTAACTCTCCCGCAGTAAAATTCTCACTTGTATAGTAGATGGAATAAGGGGTCAAGTTCTTTCTCGTCCTAATACAACTCCTAGAGCCGTTCGAAGAATTGTTGAGATATGAAAGGTACTTAATTGTCCTCTTAAGATGGGTGCTTTAGAACTCTTTCTTTCAAAGTTTCAAATTCCTTTTCGCACTCCGTGTTCCAATGCAATTCATAATCCCTAGTAGAATTTTGAAGAGTGGAGATGCAATTTTTGTGAAGTTTATAAATATTCGTTAGCATCTTGTAAAACCAAGAAAAACTCCTAACATATTTTTGACAATTTGAGATTGCTAATTTGAAAATAACTTCAAATTTATATGAGTCCGCCTTAATTCCATTTCTTGAAATATTGTATTTTAAAAAAATTCCTTCAAGAAAAATCATAAAACATTTTTCATGAATTAATGAGGATTTTTCTTCCTTACATCTTATGATAAAATTTTCCAAATTTTCAAGGGCTTCTTCAAAACAATTTCCATAGATTGTAAAATCATTCATATACACTTCCACACAATCATGAATTAAATCAGATAAAATGCCTAATGCTACTCTTTGGAATGTTGCAAACAGATTGCATAATCCAAAAGTGAGTACTTAGTAAGCATAAGTTCTCTCATGGACAGTAAAGGTGGTTTTGTTCGATCTTCAAGTGGTACCGAATTTGATTATACCCACTAAAACAAGCCCAAGAATGAAAAATATTTCATCTTCTAAGCAGTATCTAAACTTTGTCTATGAAAGGTAATGGAAAGTGATATTTTAAAGTAGCTTTATTCAACTCCCCATAATCAATACACAAGCCTCCATTTTCCATTATTTTTAGGGACAATTACTAAAGGTGAAACCCACCGACTATGTGATATAGATAAATAAATTTTACATTCAACAGCTTTTGTCATTCTTCCTTTACAATTTCCCTAATATTTGGATTCATTCTTATTTAATGGCTTGTAACAAAGGAATTTGATCAAGAGACAACTAGGAGAAGAAATAGAAGTCTTTTTTGGGGTGAGGAAAATACTATTTTAAATTAATATTTAAGTAAATGATTTTTGGAGAGTCTTGGTGAGAGGGTGACACATGGGCGGGTGAATAATCAAATTCCGGATTAATAAAAATAATTATTTATGCATGAAATGCTATGTCACACATGAAGCCTTCTATAAAATAAGGGGAAAGCCAAGGGAAAAAGAAAATTTTGGCTTACCCTATTGTTGGATGGATGAGATTATGTCTTTGTGAGTGGCTACGAGCTATATCTCGAGTTTCGTGAGATAGAGGTATTTAGAGAGGGGAATCTTTGAGCCAATGAGTGTTCACCTCTACCGCCCAGCACACTTCCTCCAGGTACAACCCCATTGCAACTCCTGGGTCCACAGGAAGGAGAGTACCAAAGGAATATGCTTCGGGAGGTCAACCGGTGGGTCACTACATCTCTATTTATACGTTAACATTCACACGGAGGCAGGGCAACAAAGGAATGCAAGTAGTGGCAAGGCCAAGATCAAATATTCTCCGTGTGAACGATACCTCGTGGTTATGAAGTTTTGTTTTATGATTTGTTATGGCTAATATAATGTAAAATTGATGATAGCGTGGAATGTATTGTAATTCTTGGATGTTGATGTAAATGCCTTAACATTCTAGTTTCCAATGTTATATGCATATGGTTTTATCTTGATTTATCCTCGCATGATTTATAGTTTGTTTTTAACAAAAAAATAGGGCTCTGCCTCCTACACTAAATAATTAGAAATGTCTACAAACCATGAGATTTAGTAGATATTGAAAAAACATATTCATCATGAAAACTATCTTCTTCTCCGTGTATCATTATTATCATTTTTAATTCTAAGCAAAACGTCAACAACTATGTTTTATTTTCTAGGTCGATCTAAAATGGTGTTATTATATTCTCGTTACGTATTAACCATCTTGTGATTCTCATTAATAGTAATGGATTATTAATTTAGATATCTAATTTTAGGTTTTGATATGTGTGAATAAAGTTTTTCAAGTAGCCAAAGATGTAATGCCTAAACTTGTTAATAGCATGGCCAACATCTAGACACTCTTTTTCAAGAATAATACAATTAACTCGCTAGAGCAAAATTATTACCAGCAAAATAGATGGAATAAGGCAAAGTCTTTCTGCCTCATCATTAAATTTCCTCCCGCAGCTATCTCTCAAGCATTAGTTGAGTTATGAAAAGGTAATTTCCAATTTGGTCCTCTTAAGATGGCAGCCAGAATATTTTCTTCAAAGCTTCAAATACCTTTCGACACTCGTGGTTCGAGCTAAATTCACAATCCTTGTGAGAAATTTGAAGAGTGGAAATGGAATTTTTGTGACGTTTTCTTTAAATATTCTAGTATCCCGTAAAACCAAGAAAAACACCTAATATATTTCGATGATTTGGGATTGCTAATTTGGAAATAACTTCAACTTTAGATGAGTCCACCTTTAATTCCGTTCCCTCAAATATGGTGTCCAAAAATAATTCCTTTAGTAAGCAATCATAAAACATTTTTCATGACTTAATGAGATATTTTATCTCTTACATATTATGAGAAATTTTTCCAAATTTTCAAGGGCTTCTTCAAAAATAATTTCCATAGATTGTAAAATCATCCATATAAACTTCCACATAGTCATGAATTAAATAAGAGAAAATACCTAATACCGCTTCTTGAAATGTTGTAGGTGCATTGCATAATCCAAAAGGAAGTACTTGATAAGCATAAGTTCCCGATGGGAAGTTGTAAAGGTGGTTTTGTCTTGATCTTCAAGTGCTACCCGAATTTTATTATACCCACTAAAACCGTCCAAGAATGAAAAATATTTCTTCCTTGCGTTGTACTAAAACTTGATCTATGAAAGGGAATGGAAAGTGATATTTTAAATTAGCTTTATTCAAATCCCTATAATAAATACACACTCTCCATTTTCCATTCTTTTTAGGGATGATTAATAAAGGTGAAACCCATCGATCGTCCGATATTTATGTTAAAGTTTACATTCAACAGTTTCTTTTGTAGTTCTTCCTTTACAATTTCCCCTAAGATTGGATTCATTCTTTCGAGGCTATCTCGATTGGTCTAGAATTTCCTCAATATATATGATGTATGCAAGTTTCAGTGGTTGATTTTCTTATGTCGTTGGGTATTCCCATGCATATGCAACTTAAGAATGTTTCTCCGCAATGTTTTTATTAATTCTTCTTTTGAAAATTTTCTAGGTTTTTGTTCATGTTTAAAGTTTTACCCGGAAAGCTTTCAATTGAAGAAATACCAAATTCTTCCATAGAATATAAAGAGATTTGTGAGGATGATAATTATTCAAAATTACATTGTTCTGATAATTTGACTATTCTTATATTGTAATATTAACTATGATTTTCTATTGAATTTAGAATGATTTTCTCATCAATGTGAGATAGTAAAAATAAAGGTCAGATATTACCGTCATCATCCATCCATTCCTCATTTATACTTCTATCATTTGTTTTGTATTGAGGATATAAAGTGATTTTCTTTCTGTTGAAATTCCATTGGCGTATAAACATATCACCGTATCTACAATCGATGAAAGTAGCACGTAACTAACCTAGATCTTCCTAATATCAATGGATTTCTCCTAAGTTATTATTGGGAGTTAAGATCATAAATTCAACCGGATATTCCTGTAAGAATCAAGGATACATAAATTTTCTCTAATACACCATCACGGACTACTAATTTATCTCGCTAGTTGTAGTAATGTTGGTGTATATTGAAGATTTGGAAGTTTCAGCTATTCCATATTGTTTACTCATGATTTTTATGGATGCTCCTAAGTAGATCAATGTGTTTGGGATCTCAATACCATTGATGTGTGTTTTCATAATGGGACTTCTATCCAAATATTTTTGTATGGTTGTTTTTTCCCATCATGATATATGTAATTTTTCTTTCTTTACTTCCTTTGTTTTTCTTCCGCATTTCTTTTATACTCAACTTTCTCTATTGTTTTTGCAAGGATTGGAATTTATTTAATGGCTTGTAACATAGGAATTTTGATACAATTTTTTTTAAATTCATCTAATATATCATAGCATGATTTGTTTTTCTAGTACCCCTTATCAATTTGTAATCTTTCGTGGAAAGGGAGGTTTTGGTATATACCCAAGGTTTTGGTATATATTCTGAATTATCTTGTGTTTTATTTTGAAATTTGATTCTCAAGGAAGAGATGTCTCTTCTCCTAGATTATTTTTATTTTTGAAGATTTTTATCCTAATGAATAGAATCGTCGTATAATTATTTGTTTTTTCCCTAATAAAAAATGGTATGAAACTTCTTTCTAATATCCTACTAGATTCGTTGAATGTTATTAAGATCTAGTGGAGTTATCATATAAGTATGAAAAATTTTCCTCTCCATGTTATAAAGAGGTTTGCATTTTTACTGCTTGGGTTTGGAAGTGGCCGAGCAGTAGTTGCCTAGCCTTTGTGGAAATGGTAATGAAAGTCAGGTATTAAGATTTGGAAACTAAGGCATTGACTCGGTTTGCAGTGTTGTGGTGGATAGTTAAGATAAGAATGCGTATATTGGTGATATTCATAATATCTACCATAAGGATTTTTTCATTCCTTGTGTCCAAGGTTGGGGTTGAGACTAGGTTGTCGCCACAACATTGATGAATTCTAGTTATTGTATGGGGGATGAGGTAATATCCGAGTGTTAAAAACTCAAGGCTTATGGTCCTTGCCATGGTCTTATAGTAATAAAACAAAGAGGGTATACTTGGTGTTGGGCTATTTTCAGAACAACTTTAATACCCGGAATAGAAGGACATTTTTTGTTTCATGATTTTCTCATTGCATATGACACACAAGTCTCTATGATTTTTAAATCAAGAGGTACCTCTTAAGGCATGTTTCTTTCGCATTTGCATTTAATATATATAAGGCATCACTTCAAAGACTTTTCTTATTTTTTAATTTTAGAGTGTCTATTTGTTCACTAAGACTTCTAAAATATCCGTTTTGAATTCATCAAGAAAATTTCCTATTTCAACCCTACTTATTGTTCCACCGTGCATTTATTAACTCTAGAGAGAATAGGATCTTCTGAACTCCTCCCAATTCTTGAATTTCCTCTGAAATATGTATGCATAATTCGTAGATGTCGTAGAACGATAATTGAGAAATGTCTCCATATACCATCATATTAAGAATATCTATTCATTCATCTCTAATGGCTTTCAACAAGAGATATTTTAAAGTATATTCATCCAAATTTTCCATCCTAGCCCTTTTTAGATTGTAACTAAATCTTTCAATTAGGTCCTCTAAGTTTTCATCTTCTCGTATAATCTTAAAAGCTTCATCTTTCCGATTATGAGGTGTGATTAATTGTATTTTCGTAAGAATGCATTCTTCATTTCTTCCCATGTCCTAATATAATGTGTTATTAAGCCCATAAACTATTTTTATGTTGCATCCCCGAGAGTTGCAAGAAACAATTTCAACTTTTGGGAATCAAGTAAGTAGTCAAATGATCTACATAAAACATCGAATCTTCAAATAGAAATGTTTCAAAGATCTTCACTCCATAATCCATGAAAATTTGGGAGGATGGAGGGTGGGATATTCTTCATTGTGCTAGTTGTATCCTCATCTAATATAGGAAATCGAACAAGATCTCGCTTTCCTTATTTTTTCCTCCTCCTTCTCTCTTTTCTTCTCTTTTCTTCTCCTCCTCTTCCTCTTCCTCATCCTCCCCTCTTCCTCCATCTCCAATCCCGAGTCTACCTCCCTCCCTAGTCTTAATTGGTCATCATTCATATTGTACTTCTCCTTCTCCTTCTCCTTGTACCATTGTGATTCCCAATTCAATACGTTTCTAAATTTGTAATTACTTGTTCCTCCTCTAATTCTTTTCGTTCCTCTATCAATGGTATATTAAATAAGACTTATTCTCTTTTTCCACTAGGGATTTCTAGCTCATGCGCTAAGAGTAGTTCTCCAAAGAGAGGTTAAAAATATTACTCCTTTTGTTGGGGGTCTAGGGTCTTCTTCTTCTATAACTGCCTGGCTTGATGAAGTTGGAGAGTCTTTAGGTTGAATTTATCATCTTAAGACTCGAGGAAGTCTATGTCTTGCTACTAAAATGGAATATGAATTTGGGTGGATGGTGCAAGACCATGAGGTCTGAAGAAGTGAGTGGTGTCATGGGATCAAACTTCTACCTCTAGCTACAAATCTACCCCTAGAATTCTTTCTCTACGCATGCCATTTTTTTATGTTTTTGTTGTTATCGTTGTTTTTAGATTAAGATATAAGGTTCTTTTACACTTCCCCGACAATGACGCCAAAATGTTTAGTCAATTTAACGTCTTAAATTTTTTATCATAAGTTATCGACCGTGAAAGTTAGTAATCTTATGAAGTGTGTGCACTATATATGCTAGAAGCCTTTTCTTACTTAATCAAGGTGGTGTTTATTTTAAGGTTATTTTAAGGTTTTGTATTTATCTTGAATGTCTAAATGGATTGAGAAACTAAGAACTCATTTGTGAAATGAAATCTAAATTTAAATATCAAAGCTATGATGAGAATCCTATTTTATCGAAAAGTTAACAATTGACTTCAAGAAATATAATGTTTTAGAAACAAGAAGAAAATTTAATCTTTTCGTATGTTTTTGGATTTTTTATGTGAATGAAATTAAAAACAAGAAATCACTAGAAAGTAATCACACCTAAAGAAAGATTTTAATGATTGAAAAATACAACTTCCAAGAAGGAAGAAAAAGGAAATGTTCATCTAAGAAAGGAAATAAATATATGAATCATCGTTAAAGAAAGTATTATAATGACTCAAAAGATAAAACTTGCACAAGGAATAAAAGTAAATGTTTATCTAAAAAGAAATTAATCTATGATAAACTTATATTACATAAAATAAATTAATATAAATGATAAATCTTAAGTTAACATCAACTGTCTTCTGTATTTAATAACTATGATAAATTATCTCTAAATCTATTCAATCAAGTAACAAAACATATGTCTAAATTACTTCTAAATATATTCAATCAAATAACAAAACATCTATTTGTACCATTTTATGATAAATCTATTCAATCAAATAACAAAACATCTATCTAAATTACTTCTAAATCTATTCAATCACAAAAAAAGCATTTATCTAAATTGTCTCTATAAAGTAGACCATCTATCCGAATTAACTCTAAGCCTATTCAATTATAAAGCAAAGCATCTATTCTAATCATAACAAAATTACGTAAAATGGAATAAACAAGCAAGTGGAGTAAATAAAGACAACCGATCATCGATACTATGAAATCTCAAAACTATTCGTAATGGAAATAAAATGAGGCATATATCTAATGTATGAAAATGAAATGCATACATTCTACGAAGCACAAATGGGCAGAGTATATCTAAGCTACCAATCACAATAAGAAAACAAAATAAACATAATGTATATCTATGCGGAAAACACAACAAAAATCATAAGAAACTAAACTATAGATCGATATAAAACCAAACATTTAAACCTCTTATGTGTAGGGCCCTCCATGTAACAGAATGGTTCTAAACTTATTTACAACTAAATACACATCAATGATTCCGTAAACACCTTTCTCATTTGATTAGTAAAAATAGAGTTTTAATATATGACAACCTGCCAATAGAATCAAACTTGTTTCAGGTTTACACAACCCGATATTTATAACAAAGCTCTGATTAATTGTTTGAGGCTATCATGCCTTTCAGGACTAATCAAGCTATGCATAAAAATCTAAACACGTAAATGAAAATCATGAAGGTTAATCTTCTCGCTCGCTTGATCGCAATCCTGTGCGCTTTTCCTTCGATTCCGGATAGGTAGATATACAGATCCATGAACGGACTAGTTTCCCAACTACCCGTGTACTTCGCTCCTTCATTCATTCTTCAAACCCGTTAGACCATGGCGGTGGTTGTGAATGAAAGATTGATACTAGACCACAATTTCCGTAGCTAAATACAAGTTTGATTCAAATAATAAACATTTAAAATATGAAAAAAAGAGATCATTAAGGTACCTTACCAGTCGAAAAATGTGCAAATCAATACTTGCTTCGAGCTTATGGATTTTGACAAAAAAGAGAAAAATGTAGTGAAATGGATGTCAAAATTGAGTGTAGTCTTCGAGGATCTATAAATAATATGCATGCAAAATATAGCAAGGAAAATAAACATTCAAATTGATACCGCCACGAATCCTATCGTAGCCGCTTCCTCGCTCTCCTCGTTTGCTTCCTCATTTTTCCGCTTTCTTGTCTTTCTTGCTCAAAATGCCAAAATGCTCCAAAACTAAGTGTCCAAGATCGATAGAGAGAGAGAATAATGAGAGAGCTCCAAAAATGCACCGACCAAAAATACGAACTTATTCTCATGTTTTCATATAAAAGAGACCTCTATTTCTTCATTTTCCATTATTTTCCTCTATTTTCCTCTTCACACGCCGACCTTTCATCTCCCTTTTCTCCTAATTCTCATTATTTTCATAAATAAATGTTCCCAAAAATACTTTTGCCTATTTAATGCCTTAGCCATGAGCCTTTTCCAATTTCCTTAGCCATAATAAACCAAATCAACACCCCTAGATGTTTTGCTCAAATATTCACAATGAAGGAAAGGGTTCCATTTTTTTTTTTTTTATTATTATTATTATTATATATTACCAATATATTATTTTTGACATTTATTACATGAAATTTTCACGAGGCATGTTATAGGATCAACACAATCATCATTCTCGATGACAATTACACTTGGTAGTTCGAAACAGTCGCCTAGAAATCTTTTCAGAAATTTTTATTGAAAAATAGCTATGAATCACATAAATTTATACTCTCAAATTAAAAATTTACTTTTATGAAAACCTCACACCAAATTTTCCTTTTAAAGAAAAATATAATTATTAGAATGAAAACTTTCTATTTATTGAAATTTTATAATATATAAATTGTATGTTACATAATAAAAATAAAACTAAATAAAATTGAATTATATCTCAAATAACACATTTTAAAATTAACATTTGCAAACAAAATTACCATCTCCAAACAAAATATTAAGAACAAAAAAACAAGAGTGGTTTACTATATTGCTAACAAAATGAATATGCAAGAATTAATTTTTTACATAGAAATTAAATCATAAATAAAAAACTAAAATAAATCAATATAAAAAATTATTAAAACAATGAATATTAATAATATAATTTGATAACTAAAAATTAAAATAACACTATATTAATATTTTATAATGTACCAATTAACTTCCATCATATTTTTTTTATACTCAATTATAAAAATTAACACCTAATTTTAATTTCGCATGTGTCAATATGCTTCCACAGTGGTTTATGGCCGCCCATCGCCCACTAAGTATCTCATCAAACCTCTTACGTAGTTGAGCACAAGGTATGGTCACCTGTGATATTCTATAACGTCACATTGATTGCAAGTCAAAATGAAAACCTAAACCTTAGAATTTTCAATTTCGGGTATGTCCGATTGCATCATATTTTTTTAATGGTGGTAAATAAGATATATCTAATAAATGCTAGGAAGGAATTATATATATATATATATATTGTTGGGTTGACTTATATAACTAACGTAATTTTATTGCTATATAAAATACCAGCCGTTGTGAAAATTGAAACACTTTCGCTCAAGATCACAATGTCGTGGGGGAAGGTCTCAAATTTGGGTTGCTCATGAGATTTTCCTCGGGGGCATGCATCACATGTGACTTCCTACCCCATCGCCATTAGTATCACTACAAGCAGTGCGAGATACAGATGATGATTTGTCCGTCGTTGCACCTATAATTTCCCTCGTAGCCACTATGACTCAAGGGAACGAATAACTTGGCACCCTTGGTATCACAAATAAAATGCGTAAAGGCACCCTTGGAACTTCGAATGAAAGTTCTTGAAGGTACGACCAACTTGACACCGTCGACATCATTAAAGAAACTAATAAATATAATAAATATATGAAAATCATTAACTCATATCAAGTGATATATGATGTCAAAACCAAGGAAATTACATCAAGAATAAAATTTTTAGGTGGGAAGTAAAAGAATTAGAAGAAATAAAAAAATTACCCCCGATAACCGTACCCCGTCCATGGTAAAAAAAAAAAAAAAAAAACTAAGTGGATAATGTACATAAGTAACTAATACGCCACAAAATGGGGAAAGAGAGACATAGATTTAAGCATAAATATTAATCATAAAACAGTTAAAAACTTCACCAAGAGAAGAGGGTGGTGAATTAAAAATAAGATAAATTAATTAAAATTGAAAAAATTTAGAGAACCCATGTGTGAGCCATCAGAATATCTATCTAAGAGGACAATTGACTTAAACTCGTATATTTAGGGACCAAATCTGAGATCACTTGGCTTAACTTCAATAATAAACACAACACTAAGGAGTAGGAAAGGGGGAATCAAGAGACAACTAGGAGAAGAAATAGAAGTCTTGTTGGGGTGAGGAAAACACTATTTTAAATTAACATTACAAATGATTTTTGGAGAGTCTTGGTGAGAGGGTGACACATGGGTGGGTGAATAATCAAATTTTGGATTAATAAAAATAATTATTTATGCATGAAATGCTAAGTATCACCTATGAAGCCTTCTATAAAAGAAGGGGAAAGCCAAGGGAAAACAAAATCTTTGGCTTACATTATCGTTAGATGGATGAGATTATGTCTTTGTGAGTGGCTACGAGCTATAGTTGAGTTTGGTGAGAGAGAGGTCTTTAGAGAGGGGACTCTTTGAGCCAATGAGTGCTCACCTCTATTAAGCCTAGTACACTTCCTCTAGGGTACAACCGCATTGCAGTCAGTGGGTCCTCGGGTGAAGGAGAGTTACCCAAGGAGTAGGCTAGGAATTCAATTCCATGGGTCACTACATTCGATCGAAACATGTTAACATTCACACATGGAGGCGTACGACAACAAGGGAATGCAAGTAGCTGACAAGGCCAAGATCAAATCTTCTCTCCGGGTGAAGGACGCCTCGTGGTTATGAAGTTTTGTTTTATGATTTGTTATGACTAGTATGAATAGAATGTAAAATTGATGATATGTGGAAGTTCCAATTATTGGATGTTGATGTAAATGCCTTAATATCTTTGAGTTTCCAAAGTTTTAAAAGCTTAATCGCATGATTTATAGTTTATTTTTAACAAAAAAAAAATAGGGTTGGTTCCTACACTAAATAATTAGTAATGTTTGCAAACCATGGAGATTTAGTGTATATTGAAAAATATATTCATCTAGAAAACTATTTCTTCTAGTGTATAATTATTGCCATTTTGAATTCTGTGACAAAAAGTCGCCATAATCATGCTTCTTTTGTTTTCTAGGTTGATCTAAAATGGTGATATTAAATTATTGCAATAGTAGTAACCATCTTGTGATTATGCCATTAGTAATGGATTATTCATTAGATAGCTAATTGCGTAATGATCCGTGTGAATGAAAGTTTCATAGACAAGTGGTGTAATTCCCGAACTTGTTAATAAGATGGACAACAATTAAACTCTTTTTCAAGAATAAATATAATTTAACTCTCCCGCAGTAAAATTCTCACTTGTATAGTAGATGGAATAAGGGGTCAAGTCTTTCTCGTTCTAATACAACTCCCGTAGCCGCCTCTCGAAGCATTAGTTGAGATATGAAAAGGTAATTTCCAATTTGGTCCTCTTAAGATGGGTGCTTTAGAAATATTTTCTTTCAAAGTTTCAAATGCCTTTTGGGATTCGTGGTTCTGTACCTAAATTAATAATCCTTGTGAGAATTTTGAAGAGTGGAGATGCAATTTTGTGAAGTTTTCTATAAATATTTTGCGCATCCCGTAAAACCAAGAAAACTCCTAACATGTTTTTAATAATTCTGAGATTGCTAATTTGGAAATAAATTCAATTTTATATGAGTCCACCTTAACTCCATTTCTTGAAATATGGTGTTCTAAAAAATTCCTTCCGCAAACATCATAAAACATTTTTCATGAATTAATGAGGGATTTTCTTCCTTACATTTTATGATAACTTTTCCAAATTTTCAAGGGCTTCTTCAAAATAATTTTACAGATTGTAAAGTCATCCATGTATGCTTCCACACACAATCATGAATTAAATCGCAGAAAATACCTAATAATACTCTTTGGAATGTTGGGTGTGCATTGCATAATCCAAAATGGAGTACTCAAGAAGCATAAGTTCCCCATGGACAGTAAAGGTGGTTTTGTTTCGATCTTCAAGTGGCACTTAATTTGATTATACCCACTAAAACCATCCAAGAATTAAAAAATATTTCGTCCCTTCTAAAGGTATCTAAAACTTTATCTATGAAAGGTAATGGAAAGTGATATTTTAGCAGTAGCTTTATTCAACTCCTTATAATCAATACATTGCCTCCATTTTCCATTCTTTTAGGGACAATTACTAAAGGTGAAACCCACTGACTATGTGATATAGGATAAATAAAAATTTACATTAAACCGTTTTGTCACGTTCTTCCTTTACAATTTCCCTAAGATTTGGATTCATTATTCTTTAATGGCTTGTAACAAATAAATTTTGATCAAGAGACAACTAGGAGAAGAAATAGGAAGTCTTCGTTGGGGTGACGAAAAATACTATTTTAAATTAATATTTAAGTAAATGATTTTTGGAGAGTCTTGTGAGAGGGGAGTAATGGGTAAGAATAATCAAATTTTAGATTAATAAAAATAATTATTTATGCATGAAATGCTAAGTGTCACATATGAAGCCTTCTATAAAATAAGGGGAAAGCCAAGGGAAAAGAAATTTTTGGCTTACCCTATCGTTGGATGGATGAGATTATTTCTTTGTGAGTGGCTACGAGCTATATCTAAGTTCGTGAGATGTAGGTCTTTAGAGAGGGGACTCTGAGCCAATGAGTGTTCACCTCTATCGGCTAGTGACACTTCCTCCGTGGTACAACCCCATTGCATCTCTGGGGTCCACGGGAAGTAGAGTACCCAAGGAATAGGTTGGGAGGTCAACCTAAGTGGGTCACTACATTCGATCGTATATTAACATTCACACGTGGAGGCTAAGCAATGTATGAATGCAAGTACGCAAGGCCAAGATCAAATCTTCTCTTCCGGGTGACTCGGGTTGTGAAGTTTTGTTTTATGGTTTGTTATGGCTATGTTGGTATAATATAAACTTGATGATATGTGGATTGTATTGTAATTCTTGGATGTCGATGTAAATGCCTTAATATCTCCGAGTTTCTAATGTTATATGCATATGGTTTTATCTTGATTTATCCGCATGATTTATAGTTTGTTTTTAACAAAAAAAAATAAAGAATGCCCACACCAAATAATTAGAAATGTCTACGTACCATGGAGATTTAGTAGATATAGAAAAAAGATATTCATCATGAAAACTATCTTCTTCTCGGTGTATCATTATTATCATTTTTAATTCTAAGAAAAACATCGCAACTATGTTTTTTATTTTCTAGGTTGATCTAAATGGGTTTATTATATTCTTGGAAATAGTATTAACCATCTTGTGATTGTGCCATTAGTAATGGATTTAATCATTAGATATCTAATCAGCAGTAATGATCCGTGTGAATAAAAGTTTCATAGCCAATGATGTAATTCCTAACTTGTTAACAGCATGGTCAACATCTAGACACTTTTCAAGAATAACATAATTAACTCTACTAACGCAGTAAAATTATTACTGGTGCGTAGATGGAATAAGGGGTGAAGTCTTTCTGTCTCAATATGTTCCGCAGCTATCTTCTCGTTTACTAACAGTTATGAAAAGGTAATTTCCAATTTTGTCCTCTTAAGACTGGGTGTTTCGTAAATATTTTCTTTCAAAGTTTCCAAATACCTTCGCACTCGTGTTCGAGCTAAATTCACAATCCTTTGTGAGAAATTCTTAAGAGGGAGATGAAATTTTTGTGACGTTTATATAAATCTTCCGTAGTATCCCGTAAAAACAAGAAAATTCAATATATTTTTGATAATTTTGATCGTTAATTTGGAAATAACAATCTCAACATTAGATGAGTCCACCTTAATTCTCATTTCCCGAAATATGGTGTCCTAAAATAATTCCTTCAAGAACATCATAAAAAAATTTTCATGACTTAATGAGATATTTTCTTCCTTACATATCCAGGATAACTCTTTCCAAATTTTCAAGGGCTTCTTCAAAATAATTTCATAGATCAGTAACTATCCATATATACTTCCACATAAGCCATGAATTAAATAAGAGAAAATACCTAATACCGCTCTTTTGAAATGTTTCGTGCATTGCATAATCCAAAAGGAAGTACTGGAGCAAGCATAAGTTCTCATGGAAAGGTAAATGTGGTTTTGTCTTGATCTTCGTGTGTTACCCGAATTTTATTATACCCATTTTAAAACCATCCAGAATGAAAAATATTTTCTTCCTTCGCTAGTGTACTAAAACTTGATCTATGAAAGGTAATGGAAAGTGATATTTAATTCTTAGCTTTATTCAACTTCCCTATAATAAATAAATACTTCATTTTCCATTCTTTTTAGGGACAATTACTAAAGATGAAACCTATCAATCGTCCGAGATCGGGATAAACAAAGCTTACATTCAACAGCTTTTGTAGTTCTTCTTGACAATTTCCCCGATTGTGACTATTCCTTCTTCGAGGCTATCCATTTGTCTCCTTAGAATTTTCCTCAATATAGATATATGTATGCAAGTTTCGTGGTTGATTCTTTTCATGTCGTTGTATTCTGGCGAAGGGTGCAAAAGAATGCTTCGCAATGTTTTTATTAATTCTTCTTTTTTTTGAAAATTTTCTAGGTTTTTGTCATGTTTAAAGTTTTACCTCAAGTTTAATTGAAGAAATAAAAATTTCTTCCATAGAATATAAAGAGATTTAAGTAGGATGATAATTATTCAAAATTACAATATTCCCCGACACTCGACTATTCACATCGTGAAGATGATTCATGATTTTCTATTGAATTTAGAATTTGATTTTTCTTCACTTCAATGTGAGATAGCAAAAAATAGGTCGTATGACATTGTCATCATCCATCCATTCTTCATTTTATACTTCTATCATTTTTTTTGCCGGAGGATATAAAGTGAATTTCTTTTGTTGAATTTCCATTAAAGATAAAACATATCACTCGCATCTACAATTGATGAAAGCATCGATCGTAACTAACCTAGATCTTCCTATCAATGGATTTCCTCCTAAGTTATTCTTGGGAGTTAAGATCATAAATCTAACCGGATATTCCCAAGAATCTAAGGATACATAAATTTCTTCCACACCATCAAGTTTGACTACTAATTATCTGCTAGTTGTAGTAATGTTGGTGTATATTAAAGATTTAAAGTTTTAGTTGTTCCATAGCTTGTTTACTCATGATGTTTATGGATGCTCCTAAGTCGATCAATGTGTTTGGGATCTCAATACCATTGATGTGTGTTTTCACAATGGGACTTCTGGATTCAAATATTTCTATATGGTTGTTTTTCCCATCATGATATATGCAATTTTTCTTCTTTTACATCCTTTTTTTTCTTCCGCATTTCCTTTATACTCAACTCTCTTATTGTTTTTGCAAGGATTGAATTTATTTAATGGCTTGTAACATGGTAGCTCTTGATACAAACATTTTTTAATTCATCTAATATACTCATAGTTAGGAAACATGATTTGTTTTCTAGTACCTTTATCAATTTGTAATCTTTCGTGAAAGGAGGTTTTGGTATATATACCTAAGGTTTTGGTATATGTACCAATTATCTTGTGTTTTATTTTGAAAATTTTGATTCTAATGAAGAGATGTCTCTTCTTCTAGAATGATTATTTTTATTTTGAAGATTTTTATCCTAATGAAGAGAAATCTCCTCACGTAATGATCATATTTTGTTTTTTCCTCGAATAACAACAAGGAAACTTCTTCTCTTAATATCCTACTATATTCTGTTGAATGTCACGTTAAGATATAAAGGAGTTATCATATAAGTCCGAAAATTTTTCCTCTCCATGTTATAAATAGGCTAGGCATTTTTATTGTTTGGGTTTGGAAGGGCCGAGTAGGTAGTCAAGTTTGGCCTTTGTGGAAATGGTAATGAAAGTTGTGTATTATGATTTGGAAACTAAGGTCAATGATTAGTTTATGAAAATGTTGTGGTGGATAGTTCAAGATAAGAATGAAGATATTGGTGATATTCATAATATCTACCATAAGGATTTTTCATTCCTCAGGTCCAAGGTTGGGGTTGAGACCAGGGTTGCTACCACGACATCAGTCCTTGGGCTTATTGTATGGGGGATGAGTGTGACCAAGTGTTAAAACTCTTGAGTTTGTGGTCCTTGCCATGGTCTTCTAGTAATAAAACAAAGAGGAAGATCTACTTTGGTGTTGGGATATTTCCCTCTTAAACAACTTTAAGACCTGGAATAAAGGACATTTTTTTGTTTCATGATTTTCTATACATAAAAACACAAGCCCTATGATTTTTAAATCGTAGGAAATTCTCTTAAGGCATGTTTCTTCTACATTTAGGACAAATAATATAGGATAAGGCATCACTTTCAACACTTTTCTTATTTGTTAATTTTAGAGTGTCTATTTACTCACTAAGACTCCCTAAAATATCTGCTTTGAATTCATCAAGAAAATTTCCTATTTCAACCCTACGATCGTTCCACCCGCATTTATTAACTCTGCAGAGAATAGACCTCTGAACTCCTCCCACTCTTGAATTTCTTCGAAAGATGTATGCATAATTCAGTAGATGTCGTAGTGATAACTCGGGAAATTTCTCCCTTTCCCATCATATTAAGAATATCTATTCATTCATCTCTAATGGCTTTCAACAAGAGATATTTTAAAGTATCTTCATCCAAATTTTCCATCCTAGCCCTTTTTAGATCAGAATTAAATCTTTCAATTAGGTCCTCTAAGTTTTCATCTTCTCTTTGCATCATCTTAAAAGCTTCATCTTTCCGATTATGAGGTGTGCAAAGAATTCATCGTATTTTTGTAAGAATGCATTATTCATTTCTTCCCATGACCTAATATAATGTGTTATTAAGCCCATAAACCATTTTTGTTGCATCCCCGAGATAAGGGTGAAACAATTTCAACTTTTTGGAATCAAGTAAGTAGTCAAATGATTCACATAAAACATGATATTCAAACAAATGTTTCATGATCTTCACTCAATCCATGCAGAAAATTGGGGAGGATGGAGGGATATTCTTCATTGTGCTAGTTGTATCCTCATCTAATATAGGAAATCGAACAAGACCGCTTCTCTTATTTTTTTCCTCCTCCTTCTCTCCTTTCTTCTCTTTCTTCTCCCCTTCATCTTCCTCTTCCTCATCCTCCCCCTCTTCCTCCATCTCCAATCCCGAGTCTACCTCTCCTAGTCTTAATTGGTCATCATTCATATTGTTTACTTCTCCTTCTCCTCTTTCTCCACCCATTGTAGATTCCTCAACTAATATAGGTTTCTAAATTTGGAATTACTTGTTCCTCTTCTAATTCTTTTGGTTCCTCTATCAATGGTAAATTAAATAAGACTTATTCTTCTTCTCCACTAGGGATTTCTAGCTCATGCGCTAAGAGTTGTTCTCCAAGAGAGGTTAAAAATATTACTCCTTTTGTTGGGGGTCTAGGTCTTTCTTCTATAACTGGGCTTTCCCGCTGATGAAGTTGGAGAGTCTCTAGGTTAAATTTATCATTCAAGACCGAGGAAGTCTATGTCTTGCTACTAAAATGGAATACGAATTTGGGTGGATGGTGTGGCGTATGAGGTCTCTTGGCGGGAGTGAGTGGTGTTGTTGAGATCAAACTTCACCTCTAGCTACAAATCTACCCCTAGAGTCTCTTCTTCTTACGCATGCCATTTTTTTATGTTTTTGTTTTCGTTGTTGTTGTTGTTTTCGTATTAAGAGATAAGGCTCTTTTTACACTTTCCAGGCAACGACGCTAAAATTTTTAGTCAATTTAATGTCTTAAATTTTTATGATAAGTTATCAACCGTGAGTTTAGTAATCTTATGAAGTGTGTGCACTATATGCTAGAAGCATTTTCTTACTTAATTCATGGTGTCTATTTTAAGGTTAGTTTTAGGATTTTGTATTTATCTCGAATGTCTAAATGGATTGAGAAACTAAGAAATCATTTGTGAAATGAAATCTAAATTTAAATATCAAAGCTATGATGAGAATCCTATTTTATCTAAAAGTTAACACCGACTTCAAGAAATATAATGTTTTAGAAACAAGAAGAAACTTTGATCTTTCCCCGTATGTTTTTTGTATTTTTTGTGTGAATGAAATTAAAAACAAGAAATCACTAGAAAGTAATCTACACCTAAAGAAAGATTTTAATGATTGAAAAATACAACTTCCAAGAAGGAAGAAAAAGGAAATGTTCATCTAAGAAAGGAAATCAATCTATGAATCACCGTTAAAGAAAGTATTCTAATGATCGAAAGATAAAACTTGCAATAAGGAAGAAAAAGTAAATGTTTATCTAAAAGAAATTAATCTATGATAAACTTATATTACATAAAATAAATTAATATAAATGATAAATCTTAAGCGTGTACTAAATCAACCTATGCCGACAACTATGATAAATTATCTCTAAATCT
This sequence comes from Pinus albicaulis, assembly GCA_034641835.2. Taxonomy (NCBI): domain Eukaryota; kingdom Viridiplantae; phylum Streptophyta; class Pinopsida; order Pinales; family Pinaceae; genus Pinus; species Pinus albicaulis. The sequence goes on from CM076573.1 coordinate 620,739,034, forward strand.
ATTCAATCAAGTAACAAAACATATATCTAAATTACTTCTAAATCTATTCAATCAAATAAAAAAACATCTATTTAAATTACTTATAAATCTATTCAATCAAATAACAAAACATCTATCTAAATTACTTAAATCACTAATCACAAAAGAAAGCATTTATCTGTCTGTCTCTATAAAGTAGACCATCTATCCGAATTAACTCTAAGCCTATTCAATTATAAATCAAAGCATCTATTCTAATCATAACAAAATTCCGCAATGGAAACAACAAGAAGTGGAGTAACATTGTCAAATCCGATCATCTATACTATGGAAATTCGAAAACTATTTGCAATGGAAATAAAAATGTAGGCATATGTCTATGTATGAAAATGAAATGCATGTTTAATCTACGAAACACAAATTGAATAAGAGTATATCTATACTACCAATCACAATGCGAAAACAAAATAAAGAGAATATATATCTATGCGGAAAACACAACAAAAAGCATAAGAAACTAAACTATGAAATGACAAAACTAAACATTTAAACCTCTTCTCGTGATAGGCCCTCCATACCGAATGGTTCTAAACTTATTCACAACTAACTACACATCAATGATTCCGTAAAACACCTTCTCATTTGATTAGTAAAAATAGAGTTTTAATATATGACAACCTTACAATAGACCAGTCCTGAGCTGTGCTTCACACAACCCAAACAAAGTCGAATTAAATGTTCGAGGCTATCATGCCTTTGGGGACTAATCAAGCTATGCTTAAAAATCTAAACAAAATGCAAATCGTGAAGCTTAATCTTCTTGCTCACTCGACCGCAATCCTGTGCGCTTTCCTTCTCAATTTCGGGATGTAGATATGATAGAATCCATGAATGGATCATTTCCCAACTACCCATGTACTTCGCTCCATTCATTCTTCAAAAACCCTCGTTAGACCATGGCTAGTGGTTGCAGAACAAAGATTAGCCGCACTGTATGAATTTCCGTAGCTCAATACAAGTTTTATTCAAATAATAAGAAACATTTAAAATATGAAAAAGTATATCATTAAGGTACCTTACCAAAGTTGAAAATGTGCAAATCAATACTTGCTCGAGCTTATGGATTTTGACAAAAAAGAGGAAATGAAGAAATGGATGTCAAAAATTGAGGCAAGCCTTGAGGCTCTATAAATACCATGCATGAAAAATATAGCAAGGAAAATAAACATTCAAATCAATACCGCTTACGAATCTTGTTGTAGCCGCTTGCTTCCTCGCTCCTCCTTTTTCTCCTCGCTTTCTCGTCTTTCTTGCTCAAAATGCCAAAATGTCTATGTAAAAACTCTAAGTGTCCAAGACTGATAGAGGGATGGGGACAATGAGAGAGCTCCAAAATGCACTCGACCAAAATACGAACCGATCCTCATAAGCCTTTGTATAAAAGAGACCTCATTTCTTCATTTTCCATTATTTTCCTTCATTTTCCTCTTCACAAGCCGACCTTTTCATCTCCTTTTCTCCTAATTTCCATTATTTTCATAAATAAATGTTCCCAAAAATACTTTTGCCTATTTAATGCCTTAGCCATAGCCTTTGCCAATTTCCTTAGCTATAATAAACCAAATCAATACTCCCTAGGATGTTTTGCCCAACATTCAAATTTTGGAATAAGTGTCCCACTTCAACAATGGTTATTATTTTTGACATTTATTACATGAATTTTCACTAGGGTCACATAGGATCAACACAATCACTGACTTTCATGATAAAATTACACTTGGTAGTTCGAAATAAAGTCAACTTTAGAAATTTTTTCCAAATTTTTTTTGTTGAAAAATAACTATGAATCACAGAAATTTATACTCTTAAATTAAAAATTTACTTTCGTGAAACCTCACACCAAATTTTATTAGAACGAAAACTTTCCATTTATTGAAATTTTATAATATATAAATTTGTATGTTATATAATAAAAATAAAAATAAATAAAATTGAATTATATTTGAATAATACATTTTAAAATTAACATTTACAAATAAATATTACCATCTCCAAACAAAATAGTAAGAAATAAAAAAATAAGAGTGGTTTACTATATCGCTAACAAAATGAATATGCAAGAATTAATTTTTACATAGAAATTAAACTTGATAAATAAAAAACTAAAATAAATCAATATAAAAAATTAAAATAAATGAATATTAATAATATAATTTGATAAATCTAAAATTAAAATAACATTATATTAATATTATATAATGTAAATGGCTGAACTTCCATCCTATTTTTTTATAATTAATTATAAAAATTAACACCTAATTTTAATTTTGCATGTGACAATATGCTTCCACAGTGGTTTTATGGCCCCATCAGCTACTCGTTATTCCAGTCAAACCTCTTACGTAGTTGGATGCTGCACATATGGTCACCTGCATATTCTATAACGTCTATACTTGATTGCAAGTCAAAATGAAAACCTAAACCTTAGAATTTTCAATTTCAGTACGTCTGATTTGCATCATATTTTTTTAATGGGGGTGGTAGGCAGTATATAATTCTAATAAATGCTAGAAGCGAATTATATATATATATATATATATTTGTTGGGTTGACTTATAGAAATTTGAATGTGAATTTTATTGTTTACATAAAATAATGGATATTGTTAATTGTCTTTCTATTTTTTATTGGCAAGTACATATTATTTTATTATTTAAATATAGTAAAATTAATATTTTTATATTTTTTAAAATATTATTTAACTATAAAATAAAATAAATATATGTTTTTTTTGTCAAAATTTATAGAGGATTTGAAATAATGATTTTTTTTTATTTATTTGGAGTGTTTTAACAATGCACTCATTCATCATCAATCCAAAGTTCTAATCCAGAGTCATATAAGTTTTAATCCAAAGTCATATTAGTACACTTTTGTTGTATTTTATTAAAAATATAATAAGTTAAAAAGAAATAATATTTATCTCAAGTATTTTTTTTATCAAAATATTTACAAATTAAAATATTTTTAAATTAAATTTATAACCAATTTCACTAATACTTGTAGTGAATTTTGTAGCAAATTATCCTTAATTAACATATTCAATGATATACGATTGTGCATAACATAAAAGAACAAACAATAAAAGAATAGTCCACATAATTATGAGCTATTACTAATCAAGGAGGTAGTGAGGCCAATTAAGTATAGATTGAGTAATGAAGGGTAATACACATTCTTAATTGATTCAAAGAGGATTTCTTGATTCAAATAAAGAAGGTTGAATATATTTACATTTGTATTGTTTTTATTTTTATTTTAATATAATTTTTTAGATTACTTAAAGGTAATAGCGAAATTACTAGTACCATGCTAATGCCACATTCTATACTCACTCGAGAGTACCATATATATTACTTTTTCCAAAACTTAACATGTCACTTTATGAGGTTTGATTTAAACATGAGCATAACAATTATTCTTCCCTACTACTAAACCAAGTAAGATTATTAGTGCTACTGCCACACTAAATACTCACTTAAGAGTGCCACATAAATGACTTTTTACAAGAACTTACATGTTACTTTATGAGATTTTATTTGAATATGAATACAAGAACTATTCTTCCTAACTACTAAGCCTAGGACGACCCCACTATTGGATGAACTCACTTAAGAGTACAAAATAGATTACTTTTTCCAAGAACGTTTTTTTAAGGAAAGAAAACCAAACATGTATTCATAACTAAAAAACCATGTTTACATAAATGCTTGATGATCTTGTGTCCAAAATTAAGTGGTCCACCCTTAAACAAAATGAGTATCCGAAAACATATTTTTCCTATCAACATAATGCAAAATAAAATACATTAGCATTTAGAAAGTATATGGTATTATAAACTAGTCACAAAAGGAACTCATCACTAATAATTTCATAGTTGGGCATGTCACATGCATACAACCTATATGTTGTGTACATAAAATAACTATCACCTTAGATCAATGGAATGGATCCAAAATGTTGTCTCAAACGTTGTAAAAATGTTGAATGTTGAATCACCCTGAAAGTACAATAGTGAGCCCATCCTTTGATAAATCATCAAAGTCCATATTGAACACCCCCGTGAACATGAGTGAATGAGGCTTGTTGAAATAACTTCTGTTGCTTATCTTTCATACAATGACCAAGGAGGGGAGGCTGAATGTCTGCCCTCATTGGATTCATCTGTTGAAGTCACCCTTGAATATTCGAAATATGTACCTTATCAATATTTAACCATCTTTCACAATATAACCATCTCAAGGAGGCAGATAAATCACCTCTTGATTGTCCCAACATCTCCATTCCAACAAAATTGGGAGATATAATCTCGTGTTAATAAAAACACGAGCACAATGTCCACAAATTGAGTTTTGTAGTAACGCCATCAAAATTTCCACGAGGAAGGAAACTATCAACCCATTCCATTTATACACCATGGAAATTTCTCATCCAATCATCAAGTGATACTCCATATATAAAGCACATATGTTGGAGCCAATTCGATCAATGTCGAAAGGGATGTCCTTAAAGATAGAGTCATTTCACTCCCACCAAATAACCCGACATATGAAAAAGGAAGGGATATGTCTCGCCCCTCCCAAATTGATCCAAGAACTCGAAAAATTCCTTAATAGGTGAGTAGCACCGCCATTGAACCCAGAGTTTTTAAAACACATACCCAAGTAGCTACAATGTATGACACAAGAACAAATGCATTACATTCTCAATTGAGCCATCACATAACTAACATTTTCGTCCTCGAAAACCCGAAATTCTCGTAGATTACATCCCGAGAGGGTTTACTCGCCATACAAGCCTTCTAAATAGTTTAACTTTATTTAAGACATGCCAAGTCCAAACCATTTGAAACCAACATATTTCTACCAACATGTCTAGTGACAAAGAAATGCACCTCGAATAAGCCTTGACAATAGTACATTCCAGAGACAAACCAACACATTCCAAAAAGATGATTAAAATTATGACTCAATGAAATACACACCATTGACAATTAATAGATTGCATCATTCCATATGTCCATGAAAACTTGGTTTATACCCATATCCACCCACATCCTTCCATGATAGGTGGTATAACCGCAATGGATCCCATCCTTTTGAATATGGAAATGTGTACAATACTTAATTACCCTATGAGATTTGATTTAAACATGAACATACAAATTATTCTTCCCAACTACTAAGCATAGGTCGACCAATATTGGATGAACTCATTTAAGAGTACCACATAAATTATTTTTTCCAAGAACTTAACATATCACTTTATGAGATTTGATTTAAACAAGAGTATAACAACTATTCTTCCAACCACGTTTTAGGCCAACTCCATTATTGGATGCTATCACTAGGATCAAAAGTAAACCTCAATCGAGCTTCGATGCCCTTCGAATTGGATTTAATTACAAAAATTGCTTCCATTCTCAACCTCTCTCCATAAAATTTGAATCCCAAGACTGGGAGTGTGAAACCAAACCCACTCAAACCAACTAATTCGCACCTCACAAATTATACATTTATTATTTATAAACACTAATATATTTATATATTATACTGATAATACTATATAAATTTATACTGTCAATTTCTTTTAATATAAATATTAATTAAATAATATTTTATAAAACATATGCATAACCATTAAATGGAGTTAAATAACTTATCTCGTAAATTTCATTTAATAATCGTATCTCGTAAATTTTAATATAACAATAAGAATGTTGTATCACTTTATAGATTAAGATTTTATTATATATCTTATAAGGAACCATTATTTCCCAAAAATTATGTTATTTAATGTTATATATGTTCATATCATTAGTTTAAATTGTTAAATTTGTTTGAATCTATATAGAAATTGAGGTACAAATAAACAATAAAGAATTACTCAGAAGAAATAAGCATAAAATGCTAGCAACAAGTCATTAACATAAACACAAATGTTTAACCGGGAAAAACCCCAAAAATCCGGGGAAAACCCATCCTAATGAAATTTCATTAGCCTTGGCCAAAATCCTGGCCAATCCAGCCAAGTGAGCCTTCACCGCTCACCTCCAGGCCTACATTACAATGAAGTCTTCCCAGCCTTTTATAGGCTCCATTACATGCAATACCATAGGCTGAAAACTATGGGTGCACAAAACCATGTGCCCCAAAACCACCACTGTTTACCCTATTCCACATTGACTCTACCCCGAGTCATGTTAACCTAACAATTCCCCCCTTAAACTTGACTTGGGGATTATTGACTAAATCCAGCCAAACCTGCTAGATGAGACAACCCCGCTCACTCTAGCTCTTGCCCCCTCAAATTTTTTACCCAGGGTAATTGTTAATTTGACATCCCCCCTATCACCTAGGTCTAACCCAGACTTTACCAGTGATTACCCAGGGGTACGCATGCCATACCAGGTCTTACAGCAGTATGCCCATTTACATGTAAAAATTAACTCCATTATAATAATTTTTTTTTTTGTTTCATTGTTGCTATTCTTTAAATTACCATTCTCTACATTCATTCATGATGTCCTCTCCAAAGAGGACATCATAATTGTACATGAATCTTCCCTCTACGCTTTTGCTGGCCCCTTCTAATTTTCTGCTTGGTTGCTTAGTGAATTTCATGTTCTCCACCATCAACCATGATGGCCCTCATGAAACCGAGTCTTTCCTTTTTCCTCCCATTCGCGCTATGAAAAGTTTCCAATCCATGTACACAATTTTAGATTTGCGCCTGTTGATTGTTTTCATCACCGATATGATTTATCACACAAAAATATTTTGTGTTGGCAGTGGCTTCATCTCCACAAATGTTGAACAAGGCACCAAAAGCAGGTCTTTTGGCACCACCCTCTACTGCCATCAATTCTGGAATTTATCATCACATCTATTTCTCGACTACTTGGATTTCTCCAACTCTTCCCACGCATTACAGCTCTACACAAAAGTTTCTCCAAAATTCAAAGCTTTTCCTCAAGCTCACGACGGTGTTCAACTGCTTGCAAAGAATCCACAAGCAATTGAATTCTCACGGCCTAGCGCTTGGCAGCTCATAGCCCTCGGTAGCCCACGACTTGGCAGCATCTGTGCTTTGCCTCCTGGATCCGCCTCCCTACTATCCATGTCTTGCAGTTACTGTATGACTGGTAACTTGTAGCACGAAAAAGGTTATTGATAAAATTTCGGAGGCAATCCCAGCGATTTATCCTCCAGCTCACGGCTGTGGATCCTTCAGCTCCAGCTGATGGCGCTGCAACCGTATTTCAGATCCATACAAACGATATCACACCCAACTAGCCTACAAATGCCAAACGTGTTTCAATTGATCCTTCTCAACGTCGGCTCTGCCTACTGCAGGAATCTCTGGTTCTAAGTAACCCGATACATGGTCACAATATTGCGCAAGCTATTTCCGTTTCAGATCTGGCCTCTTCCACCAGCGCTCGGCGAAGTAGTTTCACTTTCAACTCGCTGTCAACAACAGCCTTCACGCCTCTCCTTAGCACGCCGGTCAGGACAGCACAACAGAACTGAGACGCCGATTTGATCTTATCGATCCCCTGCAGCTCGATCCACGCACGCACAGTATGGATTCGATTTGATCACAGTGCAGTGAATCCTTCAGAGCACCAGATCACATTGTAGGTTTTCCAGCTCTCGGCGCTGTTGAACCTCCAGCTCCAATTCATGCACTGTGTTCCCCGTTAATTCATGCGCTGCAAACGGATCTAATGATGATGGTGTCAGACTTGGCAGATCACAACTCTGCTCTGCGCTAACACGGCTTCCGCAAACTTTGGAGATCAACAGATCTGGTCTCTTCCACGCAGATCTGGTCTCGTGACCTGATCCATATTTGCCAACACTGCCACGACGCTTCATCCTGATCCAACTCCTCGTCAGATTCGATCTCAGGACCGATATAGTTCCCGAACTCGTCATGCAGACTATCGTCCATCTTCGGAAACACAACAGCGGATGCTCAGGGAATTAGTCAGTACCCCTTTTTAAAGTCCTAGAATCTGGTTGAAAATACATGTCCGCCCAAAGGCGGGTTGCAAAACGAGCTGAATCAAAACGTAATTCCATGGAGTTTCACATAAATCTTGGCAAATGACTGTAAAGTAAAAGACCACCCTGCAGATTTTAAGTATCATGCAGATCTGCCTCCATCACACGCAGATCTAAACAGAACATGCGAAAACCTCTAAATGCAACACCCAGAAAATTTAAAAAAAAAACACCAGCGTCTGCAAGTCTGTGTTACAGATTTTCAATGTAAATTTAGATCTGCGTTTGCCACTTGGAAAATACCATAGAAATATCGATTTCCATAGCTTGCCGCCTTGCAAATATCTTCAGATTTGCTCGTCTTTCATACTTTAATTTGGCCTACGACCATGACAATCTCAGTGGCCCTGAACAAAAAATTCATATATCATCACACGAGAAAAAAAATAAATGAGAAGATCTGAGAAATGAGAAGATTTGCAGTCAGATCTAATGATCTCTCCATCCACCAGACCAATACAAAGAAAATGTCCCTCTAGATGGCTCTGATACCACTTGCTAGAAATTATGCACAGCAGAAACAATAAAGAATTTGCCCAGAGAAATAAGCATAAAATGCTAGCAACAAGTCATTAACATAAACACAAATGTTTAACCGGGAAAAACCCCAAAACTCTGGGGAAAACCCATCCTAATGAAATTTCATTAGCCTTGGCCAAAACCCTGGCCAATCCAGCCAAGTGAGCCTTCACCGCTCACCTCCAGGCCTACATTACAATGAAGTCTTCCCAGCCTTTTATAGGCTCCATTACATGCAATACCATAGGCTGAAAACTATGGGTGCACAAAACCATGTGCCCCAAAACCACCACTGTTTACCCTAGTCAAATATTGACTCTATCCCGAGTCAAATTTACCTAAC